>PNEQ01004469.1:0-34147 GCA_003012365.1 Medauroidea extradentata | reverse complement strand
ATATATATATATATATATATATATATATATATATATATATATATATATATATATATATATATATATATATATATATATATATATATAAATAAATGTTTTTACATAAAAAAACTGTTCTTTTGCCATTCCTGGCAGAAAAGTATCAAATTCACTGCCGTTGCTATAAATATGCAATACAAACAGCTGAACAGACTTTCAAATCACTGTCTGACAACTTTCACCCAAAAGAGAATGGTGCTTAACTTCCAGGCACTCAACCAACCACCGAAAGAGGTTTGTAGTGCGTGTTTCGGCCGAAGAGAATTTTGGTGAATGGATAATAACTGAAAGCTATTTATCGACATGGCACATAGAGACACACAGTGAGGGTCACACATGTGGAGTTGTTTTGTTATCAGCCACCACCTCATCCTGCACTTTATCACGTTGGTGCATCTAGGTCAAAAGCTGCATAACCGCAAATTTACTTAAGTTGCATCTTACATAACTCGGTGTCTGCATGTAATTCAAAGATGAATACAATGAAATTTTACAAATATGTTTCTGACTCGCTAGTCAACAACAATATGTACACTGCATACTAAAAATACATATAAATTTAGATTAATATTAGTTTCAGAGAAGAGTACATACTTTAGCCTTACCAGTTATTTTAAAAATCTACATATTAAATAATTATATATTTTTGAACAATACTCTGAAAATACAATGCACTCTCTAAGCATACAAATTAGCATTTCACGCTGCACAGTAGCACATTCATAAGAAAGCCACAAAACACTGCCTCCACATAGTTTCTATACAGTCTGCTGTTGCACTGTGTACCTTGATGCTCCATTCAGCCACCACGTCATGTAGGGACGAAATGAGGAGGACCTAGGTACACATGCTGATGCGCCATGCTTTAATTATTCAAGAGACATTTGCCACCGCCGCGTTTCACAGAGAATTACGCCAGTCGTCTTGCACAAAAAATTCTTGTTTATACTTCTAGAGCGTTAATTAATTCTTAAGACTTATGCATTTTTAATGACGTAGACACTAGGATTTTTTATTTTCATCCGCTCAGTAAAACTTCACATTTTTTTAACAAGGGGATATAATTTTATCAAGAAAAAAATCTGCCTACAAACTAAATAAAATTTCATTTAAAATTCAATTAGTTTTTAACCAAACAGTTAAACACAAACTTGTATCAAAATCCTACTTAAAACATTCTAATGTTAAGATCAAATCTATTGACAAAATCCTGGGGAACCATCAACTGTCATTCAATTGAGGTTCTATTGTAAGTACAGTATTCGTTAGTTTCAATTTTTGTCTACTGTATTTTAACACAACATATACAGATCCAAAAAAAATTAAGTTTCTATTTGAAAATTCCAAAAATAAGTTAATAAATCCCAACTACCCTTGGTCCCAATCAGGGTAAGTATTCTAGTGGAAGCCAATTTCACCACTGCCAAAAATACAAAACATAGCTTTAGTTAATTCATAACTATGCATAATAATATTATTCAACTTACCATTTGATAAGATTTTTTAAAGTGTCTGGAAAAAAAGAGATAATGAAAAATTACATTACATTTTTTTGATTTAATTAATGTATTGATAAGTTGCATCAGTAACAAAATCTTCTTGAAACAAGTAGCAACAGTTCTATGATTTAAAAGGATGATACATTACCCAAAGCTGTAATAATCTTAGTAACATCGTCAACCAGTTGCTTCACTTCATAGTTATGAACACCAGATGGTTTATCAGAGTCTCCATAGCCTCGCATATCAACTGCAACAGTCCTGAGTCAAGAGAAACGTGCAATAACACTGTCGCCCACATGTTGCATACCAACAGCTCTCTTTGCTCTACAATACAACTCACCAATAGTCTTTGCTGAATTCTCGCATCTGGTACCGCCATGAATACCAAAATTCAGGAAATCCATGCAGGAAAAGCATCAGTGGTTTTGACTTGTCCCCACTTTCAACATAGTGTATTCGGATACCCTGTAATGTTAGAGGCCCATACAATTTCCCATTACAAAATGAAGCCATTACATGTCCATAAAACAACATTTTGAAAACTGGTTGTGCAACAATTTGTTTATAAAAGGTATTAAAGGGTAGCTTACATATTTAAAAAACTAGTTTTAAAAAATATTTTAGCTAACCTTTGCTTGTCACAGCTGTACGAAGTTTTGATTGAGCAAAAGATTTTGGTCAACACCCAACATCGAGGTCTTAAGTGCTGGTGAGGGGTGACATGAGATGAATGTGGAGCAGCACCAGAATGATAGGGCAAGGGAAACGGAAGATCCCAGAGAAAACCCACCGACCAACTGCATCTTCCGGCACGATTCCCACATGAAAAAATCCGGGAAGTAATACTGTTAGCCTCTTCGAATATGTAATTTTCAATAGGGACTCTTCAAATATATAATTTCCAATAGGTGTCAAACGTCTTGTTGAGACAGTAGTTACATGACCATTTGGAAGTTTGGCGCGGACACATTCAGAGTTGCTTTCCAGTAAGATGACCTCATCCAAGGTAAACAGAATACATCAGGTAGGCCATTACGGGCTTGCGCACTCTCTTCCCTTCCCACATTTGCACCCCATGACGTCACAGGGAGGACACACGGTTCATGCTCGGAGTGGCTAGTAAACAATACAGCAAAACTTGCGGTTTTCATTAGTTGCAACTGCTAGAGTGTGCTTATTTGCATTGTGATGAGAGTGCGTGACATTTCTTTAAAAGCGAACATTGTTTGTTAATAATTATATGATTATGATTTTGACTAAAAATGGTATCTATGCGAATATGTGATGTTTCGTACGTGATTAACATTATTTTAAAATACATTTGGATGTTTTTGAGACTGTTCATTGTAACAGGACTTATTTTATTTCATAAACATGTAACTTTTCATAAACGTTTGTTCCTTGACACTGAGTCCAACAATGAGCAAACGCAATAACAACTGCGCAGTGGCATGTTGTAGCAACTATGGTCGAAAGACTAAAGACATTTATCACCGGTTCCCTAGAAACCCTGAACTGCAAAAAGGATGGATCTCACTATGTAAACGTACACACAAAATTAATGTAAATATTGCACGAGTGTTTTCAGTACACTTAAGACTATGAATGAGTGAGATCTATGAAATTTGCCAGTAAGGAAACATTTGCAATCAAATGCAATTCCCTCGCAAAATATACCAAACTGGCATTCACAACAAAGAGATGCAACAGAAAATGCATTGGAAGTATAGGTAACATTTGTTGACGTATATGAAACGTAAGTATTTCTGAAATTTAAACATTAATCAGTGTGAAATGAACCACTTCAGTTTAAGTTTAAGCAAATGAATTCCATTGATTCATATGTGATTTACGCTTATTTACAGTGAGTTTTGTTGATATAACTAGTTCACAGTGATTTTTTGATTAATTAGTCGGTAACAGCTAGTTGACTGGAGTTTCAGTGATTGCAAGCTCCCGAATGAAATCAGTAATTAATATTTATATTGTCAACGTAACAATAAAACCTTATATTAATATTTTTGTTATTGCTTAGGCTGAGATTCAAGTAAAGATATTTAGTGCCATAGAGAGTGGAGTGGAATGCAGCTAGAACAGCAATGGAATGTGATCATGGGGGATACGGGAATATCCAGAGAAAACTGTGGTATCTGTAGCGTTTACTACATTTCTGATATGATTGAGAATTGAACCTGGACGGCCTTCGTCCAAAGTGATTGCTGTAGGCACTAGAACTCTGTAACTACTAGTAGCCTACATTATTTAAATGGTTACTTCCGAGTGATGTGCGCAATAGTAAATCACTGGACCTACGTTTAGGAGGCTGCATATTCAATTCTTGGCCCGGATAACATGATTAAATAAAAATTTTCGCTTTTTACTAAAATAACTAAATGCAAATGCTGGGTCGGCTTCTTACTAAACACCTCGTAGTAGAAGAAAGAAACCAAATATGTAACAAATAGTTACAAACCACATAGCATGCTGTATGAAAATGATTACAAGTTTTTGCTACTAAGCAATTCAAGGATTTACCATACCGAGCAGTGACAGAACTAAACAAAATATGAGGAGGAGTAAACTTATTATATCCCGTAATTATGATCAATATCAAGTCTATGAAAATAATTTTCTTAAATATTGTCCACCATTACAAATGTTATGATTGTTGCGATTTTATCACACTTAAGAATTTTTTGTCTCTGTTTGTGTTTCCCTCTGTACTTAATAGCTTTTCCCCCACTTTCTCTCTCTCTCTCACACACACTCAAACACACACACACAAAAACGAGTGTTCAAAGTGAATGTCAACAAAAATAAAATTTTTTTTTTTTTTATCACGATACCTTTGAAAATTCAGTACAGTACACCTATTAAAACATGACTTTTGAACACTTCAAAATGGCTAAAAACTTTTTTTCCAAGACAATCTTACTAGGAAAACCGTAGTAAGTACCATACGTAAGGTATGCAAATAAGGAAACTTCATTGGACTTTACACAATATATTTTTCAAAAAAAAATTATATGGTCACAGATTACAATCTCATACAAAATATTAATAATAGTAAAACACTGCACATAAGTAGTGTGTCTTGACAGTCGAGATAACATTGTCAGTATATGCAAGGGTCTGCGGCGCCCTTAGAGCTCCATCGGTCGTATGCTTCATACACACAAGTAAACGTCTCACAGGTAGGCCTCTTAGGAAAATGATTATTACGTAAACAAATACAGTATTGAAACTTATTCTATACAAACATTTTTTTTTCAGGTCAAAAGAGGTCATCAGGAACGATGCCAAAAAAGAGCTCTTAAAAATTTTTTAAACTATTTCTCCTAAAAAAAGAAAAGTAGACAAAGTACAGCTACAGAGGAAAGTTTTCCAGTAGGCCTATCTGAAGAAATTACATCCCATTCGTCAACAAAGACGAAGAAACAAAGAAAATACAAACAGAAATCGAGCAACTAAAGAGAAGTGTTGCAGTTCTTGAGACATCTATAATGAAGCGCGATGCAGCCCTTAAGAAAGCATAACCTATAAACCTTGCCAAATCCATTTAACGAACAAGAACATCGGAACTTGTCAGAAGAGAAACGAACAAGAAAGTGGAGAGAATATTGGCAAAATGTTTCACACGGGGCAGATAATGTGTTTACTGCATATAAATAAACTATTTAGATGGGGAGCCGAAGATACCGCAAGTGCTTTGACACTACCTGTACTTTCTAAAAAGGCATACATGTATTTAAGAAAGCGCAATGTTCCATTACCGTGTTGCTCTACTCTACAAAAGTGGACTGAGGATTTCAAATGTAGGCCAGGCATTTTGGAAGAAGTATTATGCTTACTGAAGGCAAAGTCTGAGACATTCAACGAAATGGGAAAAATGGCAGTGTTAATGTTCGACGACATGAATATAGACGGCTGAATCTGATATAATTTGTCGGATCATGTTGTAATAGGACAACATCAAAATGTTCTAGTTGTGATGATTCGTGGGCTTTTCGTGGGTTGGAAGCAGCCTATATTTTGTGACTTTGACGTGACAATGACGAGTGAACTGCTAAATAGTTCAGGTTGAAAAATGTGGTATAAATGTTGTAGCAGTAGTGTGTGATATGGGTGGCAAAAACTCGAAAGTGTGGAAAGAACTGTTTGTGAACACTGACAAACCTTTCTTTACAATTCCTGCCCATCACGATAAGAAAATATGGGTATTCTTTGACATACCACATTTACTTAAGTTACTCTGAAATCATTTTATTGACGAGGCCATCACTCTGTCTTACGGCACTGTGTTTACAAAGGAAATGAATGCAGAACTCTTGAAGTGTACAAAAAAAAGAGGGCCTCTCCATCACTCACCATCTTTCAGAAATTCACTGGAATGTTTCTGGACGTGCTCGACAAAATGTCAGGCTAGCTGCTCAATTATTCTCCCGTGGTACAACTCAAGCTCTGAACTACGTGCTAGAGAAGAAACTAGAGTATTTTATCCAGTTAATCAATTATGTCTTTGACGTTACGAATGCAAGGATTCCGAAAGACAAGAAAACGCCTCTGCGAAGTGGCTATGGACTCGACCATCGTAGTCGAGAAAGTACTCTGATTAGGTTCTTAGAAGTATGTTCTGCCATTCCAAAAAGGTTCATTATTTCCATAAAATCGCTTACTGGGGTTTATGAGGATCTGAAAAAAATAGACATCTCTTACATTCTTACTTCTAGGCTAAACGAAGATTGCTTAGAGAACTCTTTTTCAAGACTTTGCGGCTTTGGTATTTTCTACAATAACCCTACTCCTTTTGAAGTACGTAATAGATTACGTCTTCTTATACTTACAGGTAGTACAAGTGAAGTTCCATTGTCAAAAGTGTGTCGGTTGAGGAAGACGACAGTGGCGAACCTTCTGCACAGCGCAATTTTGACATCACAGAAGACACATCTACCATATTTGTTACACTAACAAATTTTACACACACTATACTTATTTGCTGTTCCTAAAATCTCAGGAACTTACTTTTTTATTTAAATATTTTACATAACTGATTGCGTCTAAAATTGTCATTATTTTAAGAGTTATTTTTTGCGGCTGGGTAATGTTATTTTAAGAGCTGCGTATAAACCTAATTTTTAAGCCCAGTGGTTCTAAATTACAGAAATAAAGGGGAAAATATCTTCTTTTTTTTTCGAATTGGACGGTACTACCCTACCTTTACAGCTAGTTTATTATGTAAAGAATAGCTTTATATATGTTGTTGTTTTTCCTGACTTTGCATATGTTTCAGAGGATTTGTTTAGGTAAGTGGCAATGCACGCAACAAATTTGTTTCGGCATCTCTTTTTGACCTCATGAGCTATGAGTGTCACGAGATCAATGTGACCCAAGTCAAAAAGAGTTCTGACTTACTTTGTCCACAATCGAACAGGTTTTCGGTCCTAAGAAGAATGTAAACCATAAACGTACTGCTGAAACAGCAGAAAAGAGTAGGCTATGGGGCATATTTCCATATATGTCCTATAAATAAAAAATTCTAAGATAATATGCTTGTTTTTGCTACGTTAGACAAAGATTTGATATGAATTACGTTACCAATCACAATGCCTTTATTAACTTCAAATTACGTAGGCCTAAGGTTACAGCTGAAGGTTAAAAGATATACATAAGATATATATATATATATAATTTAAACAAAATTTTGGTGCAGTATAAATTATTACTTTTATTTGTTTCTTCGTTAATGATCAGGGAAACTGTTTTTTTTTCTTTAGGGTTCGTGTGGCCATTATAAATGTAAAAGTACCAAAAACAAACACTGAGTATAAACAAAGAATTTTGACCCTGCCCTCACTACTGTACAATAAATATTAATAAGGCAACCGTAGAAAGTGGTGAGTGAGCATTCTGTCATGTACACTCAATAAGCCCTACTTTAAGCAACGTATAGAGCCTAGACTGTTAATTTATTGTAGAAATAGGTTGTGGCTGAAAATACTCAATTGCTGATAGGGATTAAATTATTAGAACATTCTAGTACAGTAACATTAAAATGAAATATTTTCCAAGAGGCTAAAACAGAAGCATATGTACTGCAAAAAATAGGGAAAGCACATAGAGAGATGAGCCAGCGAAATTTCTTAGGCACGTACAAATAGAATGTTATTTAAAACTGGTATCATAGGCCTACAATAAAAAAGAGTGGATGGTTTTATTTTATTCTTCGATATTAGTATTTTGGTATCAAATAGTAAAATTAAACCCATCCACTCTATTTCTACTTTGTGTTACCAAAAATGGTAAATTATTGTAGATGAATTTTCAGGCAAAATGCATTTAAAAATGTGAACTGTTGTGGTTCAGTTTCGGTAACCTGGAGTGGTGTCAAGTGCTGTTTGAGGACTTAGGGATGGGTCTTAGTAGATTTTGTGAGGGGTGCTCCATTCGTCTGGGCTGCGCCTTCCCTTTTGACTTTGGACCTGCCACTCCACTGGCCACGGAGGGGTAGGCCTGGAGGAGGGGAGGGGGTAGTGTCGGCGGTGGGAGGAGGGTGATGGTGTGCGCCTGGCGAGGAGAGGGCACTCTCGTGTCAGGTGTGAGAGAGACTGGTAGTGCTTTGAAGCAAGAGTTCCCTGAGGGCGGCCCGAGTCAGCTGGGTCAGCTGGACGAGTCGGGAACAGAGAAAGTGCCCGGATAATGAACTAGTTCCTTGCCTATTGGGTTGCCTTAACGGGCTGTATGCTCAGAGGTTACACGTTCGTGAACTGGACTTAAATAAATTGGTGGGTCTTAGGGGGTTTGTGGAGTAAACTTTGAAAGGAGGGCAAAGTACTTTCTTAAGGGTGTTATGGTCGGCCATGGATCAATGTGCTCGTTGTTTGTTTGTAAACCATATCAATCTATCACTCTATAATGTTTATGTAATTGAATTTATGAAAAGACTCTGAGGTGAAAGTGAAATGGACATGATTAAATGGGGTTATGTAGTATATGTAAGTTTTGAGGGTAGATCTAGGGGAAATGTGTGCTGTCATAAACACCATGACTGATGTCACTAATTCTTTGTTTACATCTGCCATGCCAGATTGTAAAAAAAACATGTATCTGTTACCCTTCTGAGTCTTTATCAGGTCCTTCTGCTTTTACATACAGTAGCCTGGACCTGTACAGGCTCTGAGAGTTAACGGAGACTGATATTTCTTCACCCTCAAGACTGAGACTGCAATGTCTTCCGAAATGTTGGAAAGAAAGGCGACGGCAACAAACTAGAAACATAGAACCAATATAGTAGAGAGTTTACCCATGTACTTATTCTTGAACTGTGAGGCAGGGCCATCATTCCCAATGACCTCATCCTCTAGAACTGTAATACTGATTGCATCTGATCAGATAATTTCATCACGTAAGTTAGTAAGAAAAAATTACAAATATGGTGTCTATCTTTTCCATCTGCACGAGCATCTGCATCAGAGCAAACGTAGTAGGATATGTTGCACATTTTCATCAAATAATAATGTCACATCACAAACTTAAATAGGCCTAGCTGAAGTTAGGTTATTTCATTTGTTTTGGTTTTACGTGCCCTCAAACAGCACATGTCCGTAATAAAGGATCAAGGGGGGAAAGAGAATAGGAGTCGGCCAGGGCCTATTTAAGAAACCATTCCAGCATTCGTCTGGAAGTGATTTCAGGAAACCCTGGAAAACAGAAATATGGATGGCCAGAGCTGGGAATCTAACCAAGATCTTGCTGAACATGAGACGAGTGTTTCCTACTGCTCCACCTCGCTTGGTAATTTTGGAACCAATTTCACACCTTTAAAATATTGTTCAAAACTTGTCTTCATATATGGTAAGTTAATCAATAAAAACTTGAATATATTTATTGTAGTAATATCACTCTATCTTTGTTACTATACAACCACAATACAAAACTTATGTTTACAGATATGACATAAGTGTTATGAGTAATGTTAGGTAAGATACCGGTAGTGGAAAAGTTTCAGAGAAAAGTAACTAGAAAGGAATTATATACCTTGTGTATACGAAACACATCTTTATTATTTTTGAAAGTTGGAAAAAAAAATGTCAACAGTAACTTTAGTGATAAGTGGAATATTTTGGTGTATTATTACTATTTAAGAATGAGTTTGTTTAGGTAATAGGAACTCTAAGAATGAACGATGATGGTAACAGTCTCCAATAACATTTTTGCTACGTCGTGTTACACTAGGGGGGCGGCTCACTACCTCAACCTCCCACTAAACCAGAACATGTAAACACTCGGGGAGTATCTAGGGCTAGGGGAAGGCAAGAATATCAGCGACGTGACCCGAAGGTTAGAAAATGACAACACTTTAGGTCAAAACTGCTGTATATTATCAGAGCTCAAAGAGGTACAAGATATACAATACATGATTATGCAACATACGTTGCCGACTCTGATCAAGAGAGAAACCAGTAAGTTAAATCGGGCGGGACGGCAAAGGTATACAATAACGAGAACTAAACTCCTTACCGTGGCGGTAATCAACCGAAGAAGTAGACAGGTGCGGCTCGGCCCAAGCTACAAAACACGACTGGCCGCCTGGCCGTGGGCCGGCACGAAGGAAGCGGTGGAGGAGGGGAGGGGAAGGTGCGCACGCAGCGCGGAGCACGAACGGGGTGGGAAGGGAGGGGAGGCGCTGGCAGGAGGCTTCGAACTGGGCGGTCGAAACTTAGTCCACAAAATGGTGTCCAGCCTGGATGGTTGGACCACATGGCACAGTCGGAAGTGTCGAATATGGTCTAGTTGGTAGTATTGTATAGTTGTTGCATGTAGGTCAGTTGGCAGCATGAGGTTGTGAACAGTGAAGAGACTGTATGTTGTTGGTATGGTAATAAATGTTTGGCATTAATGGCGTTAATATTAATCAGCAATAGAGAACGTGTAACATGGTGCAGTCGTCAGGATTGACGTATTTTAGCTAGTTCGGCATCGAAGAGAAGAGTATGCACTAAACTACGGAAACAATGGTGACAGGTAGGAATGTAAAACTTCCACCCTCCAAAGTGAACAACGTATAATGACTGTAAATGTTGAGAAGTCGAATTTCAAGATTATCTTGTCAGCAGGGGTCAGGACAACGTGCAAGATAAAGTTAAAGTATCCTTAATGCGTAATATTATCAGGAGCTTCTACATCCGCATAATAGCTGCACTCAATATTCCGGAAGAGGATAAATAAGTTTACAGCAATGTAAAGGCAGCCAATGAACAATATGTGAATTCACATGTGAACTAAGTGTTCAAGCGGTATGTAATTAATCATAGAGTGCAGGAAGACGGAGAGAGCTTCGAACATTTTCTAACCTCCTTACGACAACTAGTGAACAAACGGCACAGATCAACAAACCAGATTGGGAAAGTGATCTAGACAAAATGTTATGTAACCGAGTCATGCATAGACTAAGAGACAAGGGAGTGCAAGAAGTGCTCCTACACATGAACAACTTAACCTTAGAAAAGGTTGCAGAACATTGCCGGGTGTGTGAACAAAGCAGACAACAAGGTATCACATTAACAAAACAAGTGAAGAAGGGGACGGTACAGTGGTGAACACAGTACGCCGGCTGGACAGGGGGAAAATGTGCACACAAGGTCAGAATGGACAAGAAAGCAACACACAGGGACAGACGGAACAAGACAGCAGCGCACACAGGCAGAAGAGACAGGATAGTGACATTCAGTGTGCTCGTTATCAATCTAAACATGGGCCCAGAGCACGTCAAGGCTACGGACGAAAATGTGCTAAGTGTGGTCGATTTAATAATTTCACAAACTCCTCTAAAGTAAATACAAATTGCAGAAACATACAGCTCTGAAAGCTCCGATGAGTCATATTATTGTCACAATGTCAGTGGATGTGTGAATGTAACCAAGTGTAGTAATAAGAGGTATAACAGCCAGGCATACCCCAATGAATAGCACGAAACTATTAGTAGACTACTGAAGACAAGAGGCTAAAGGTAAAGCTAGACACAGGGGCTCAGGTTAGTGTGTCTTCCATAACCATGTTCAAGGAAACTGACCAGTAGTTTAAAGTGAATCCTACAGACACTAAGCTCAAGACTTTAGATGGACTAGTTAAGCCAACAGGAAAAGATTCTTTTAAATCGTAGAACTCATGAAAGTGAAGCATATATTGGATTCATGGTGGTAGGCCTGCCCATCGTGTCACTGCTGGGGTTACCAGGTTGTATAGCCCTGAACTTGGTCAAGAGAATTGGTTCAGTTAAAACAGTAGGTAAATAACAGTTCATTGAGTAAAACAAAGACATATTCCAAAGACTTGGATGTTTCCCTCAAAAGGATAAAGTAGTAATAAAACCAGGGTCTAAACCAGTAAGTAGGCCATCTAGGAGGGTGCCAGTAGCACTAAGAAACTCCCTTAAAAATGAACTTCACAGACTAGAATATAAAGTCATTGAAAGGGCACAAGAAATGGACAAGAGCCTGGATTAACGACTGAATGGGACATTTATGCCTTGACCAATCTCATCTAAACGAAGGCATACTTGGACAGTGTCATTCAGTGCCCACAGTTAGTGAGATAGGGAAGAAATTGGTGGGAAAAAACTATTTTCAGTTTTTTTACTTACGAGAAGGGTTTTATCAGATTCCCCTAGATGAAGAGTCATCACTGAAATGTTGCTTTTCCAGCCCCTTTGGCACATATAAATTACTAAGACTACCTTTCAAAACAGCGAATACCCCACAATTGTTCCAAACGTTTGGTCCAGCATAACTTTGGTGACATTCCAAATGTAGTCCTCTACTTTGACGACATCATGGGTACGGGGGAAACTGAGGAAGTGCACGATGAAATAGTATGTGTCCAAAGAGCTAGGGAAAGGAACATAAAATTTAACAAAGAAAAGCTCCAGCATAAAATAACTGAGGTCACATATGCAGGGCATCGGTTTTCAGCAGAAGGGATGCGGGTAGATCCGGACAGGGTAAGAGCATTCATTAACATAACACCCCCCTCACTTCTAAAAAACAGCTACAGAGGATTATAGGAATGTTTAATTATGTTTGCTGTTTCATTCCCCACATGGTGACCCACATTGCACCCCTTTGTGACCTACTCAAGGCAGATATAGTGTGCCAGTGGCCAGAGCCGTCGACAAAAATTTTGGGGCACTTCACAAGCACGCTTTTCTTCATAACCTTGTTTAATCTGTTTCTGATAAAAAAAAAATATTAATGCTTTACCTTAAAGTTTATTATATCATAGGCAAAAATAAATTTTACCAAAACCAAACAAAACAATTTACATTTTATACTTAGCAATAGTAACATTTTTTATAGTGACATAGTATTGTTTGCTAAGAAAAGATATGTTAACACAAATGTGTTACAATTTGTACATTAACTTTTCCTAGTAACATACCAGATGGCAGCTATACCACACAGTTCTTTACATTGTTGCACCCAAAGCATCGCAAATAACTAAAGTAAGCCGAAATCAAGCAAGGTGTCATGTTTCAGATGAATGGTGTATTATATTACAAGATGTATAAGCATATTTGTGCAGTGCAAGACTTTTAAACAATCTCGAACTTCTCCATAGCATTTCATTAAGAAGTAAAAAAAAACTACAAGCATGGTGTGACTGCCTGCCTCGTTCTATAAAAAGCTTAAAAATTAAAAAATAGCTTTTTAGTTTTACACTGTTTTTATATTTTGCTAGTGAGTATCAATATTGCTTTAAAATTTCTAAAACAGAAGGAAACATTATTGTAAAATAAAATTATTTTCCTTACTCATGTTACATGAGCTTAACAGTTCAGAAGATAAAACGTAATTCATACAAATAGCAAAAGACAATGACGTAGTAATTCAGTAGCTTAAATAGCAAAGTTCGTGTGTCACTTAAGCCAGCAGGTGACGACCATGAATGTTGAAATCTGACTTACCACTCTGTGCACCTGCTCCATTTGCTTCATGTCTGTTACCGAAGAACAAGGTTTGCCACACGAAGACACGGGCAAACAAACATTTTACCCCTCCCCGCCTAACGACTATTGCACTGCTACCAACCACATTGCCGCAGAGTGTGATTTATTATTTTATTTATAGACAGTGCACGTGCCCTACTGAAGGAGTTTAGTGTAGTGTGTTCTGTAATGTGGTTTGTGCTAGTGTGTGCACCAAATGCAATGAGTTAGACAATAACATATAGTGAGCAGACCCCACCAAATGGTGGGCCGATAGGATCCTGGCCATTTGAACGAGTTATTTCATCACTTTCGTTCTGCAGTATTAACAAGTTTTCAGTTAATATTTTGAAAATAACCATATGGTATTAATTTCCCTGGAGTGCAGATGTCCAGGACCGTCCGGAACCACCCTAAGCCTCGGGGCCCAGGACAAATGTACCCTTTCTCCCTCCTTGTCGACACCCCTGGCAGTGGCTGCGGCACACCAGATTGCATTTGACAGGCTCAAACATGAAATATCCTCCGCAACTGTATTGTCTTCATTTGACCCCTTGAAGCAGACCACACTGCAGTGTGACGACTCCCAGCATGCATGGCTTAGGGTGTTGTTTGTTTCAGGAGTCTAAAACAGAAGCAGGAAAGATACAGCTAGTAGCCACTGCATCAAGGGCACTCAACAGCACTGAATAAAATTATTCTCAGACGGGGAAAGAAATGCTGGCAATATAGTTTGTGGTCTCCAAATTTCATGAGTATATGTATGGGTTTGAGGTTAAGTACAAACCAATGGTCTCTATAGTGAAAAAACATACTTCTGAATCGGGTCACTGCGTCATCAACGCCTGCATTTAAAACTTACGGAATATTCACTCAGTGTGTATTATGTCCCAGATAAAGATCTCCACTTGGCACACTTGTTGTCTTGATCACACCTCACTCAAACCTCCAAGGATCCCGACATGTTGGAAATGGTCCACTCTGTTAGTGTCCACCTAGCTATGAGAGAGGAAAAACGGCTCATGTTTCACGAGGAAAATGCAAAAAGACCCCACATTGAAAAGTGTCCCTGAAATGCAGACTAAGGGCTGGCCACATATCAGCAAAATAAAGGCAGAATGTAAACACTACTACAACCTACAGCAGGACATTCACATAATTGAGGGCATCATTTTCTTGTCTCATAAAATGATAGTGTCACAAACACTTAGAGTAAATGCACTAAAGTGGGTCCATCCATGAAGGACACCTTGGTATAGAGAAAAACAGGGCATGAGCACGACAGCTATTTTATTTTGCCGGGTATGTCAGGGGATACAGAGGAGTGAGTCTCCGAGTATTATACACATGAAAGGTAAAAGTTGACATCCTCTAGTTCTCTGGCAAACCGTACGTAGTGCTCGTAGATTATTTCTCTGACTGGCTATACCTTTGGCCCACCGCAAGTGAAAGCTCTTGTTCAGTCATTGATGTAGGCCTAACGTAAGATGTATTCAACACACATGGGTAGAGATGATGGTTTATCGCAGGAAAACTTGACTGTTTGCTGGATTTCAGCACACATTCAGCTTATCAGAAGGTTACTGACTTTACCTTGTACTTGGAGCCTTTACCATATTTGACTAAGCCAATAAGAATCACGATATAATATGTTATGCCTGTTATTGGTCTGCAGGCAGCTACATAGTGTCAGAAGTAATCATATATGTTGCATGAAACTACAGCGTTTTCAAGGGTATGTTGGCACAAAGCATTTTCATGATATACCATCATCTCTACATGTGGGTTTCCCAAAGATTTAATCTCAGACAACGTACCATTTTTGTCACATGGATGCGGAAAGTACTTTCTAAGTAAAGGGATCACACTAGTTGCCAGACGACCTCACCATCACCAGTCGAATGGGATGGCAGAGAAGGCAATTGGCAACAGCAAAAACATATTGTGAAAAAAAATAAACACGAATGATCAGACTAACTTATAGGGATCTCCTTAGTGAACAAAATAGCACCCTCATAGTAGAACTAAATGCATCCCCAGCTCAGATACTTTTCAGAAGAAACATAAGAACAAGGATGCCAACAATCATAGAAACATTCAGACCAGTAGTACAGGCAGACATATACAAATTACTGTACGATAAACAGGAAACAGAAAGACAGGACAACCAGACGTACATAAACAGTATTTAAGTAAGGGTATAGGGTAGTGATCAAAATAGATAATGAGAAACAATAGGAGCCAGGAGTAGTGGGTGAGTAAATGAAATGTAAAGAACCCAGGTTGTATACGTAGAGGCACAATAAATTTCACTTATTGATTCTAGGTCAGAATGAACGTCAATAATGTACACTTTACTCCTCCTGTGATTTGACGACTGCAAGCCAGTTGTAAGTAAGTAAGTCGTCGGGATATCACATGCTACATGTCTGTACTGTTAGAAGCCAATGGATATTCTGCTTCAACCAATACGCATATAGAACTGAGAAGTCTAGGCTGTTTCCAGATGAATACGCGAAATACTTTTGCCTCTACGTATAGGGTATCAAAAAACAGAGATGGACACATAGTTAGGTGCAACGCTAGACACGTGAAATACAAAACTGCTAGGGTGAGACAAGGACTAAATACCCGACCTGTATGTGTATGACCAGTTCATGCAAAATGATACCTTGGGGAGGTAGAAAGAAACTGCAAATGTAGACAGGAGCAGAGAGTCAACACTGAAAAACCAACAGCTGAAGGGCTCAAAGGGTTCTAAAGCAGTCCACATCATGACAGTTCAGTAAGAGAGGAATTCAAGAGGTTTGGAAGTGACCCAAAAAATTACAGTCCCACGGATTAAGGGAAAAGGGGACTGGAAAGAAGTCACCAAAAAAAAAGTAACTGAGCTTGAATGCCAATTCCCCATAAGCAGAAAACAAGATGACTGTTATATTACCAGAAGTGGTATTGAGTTGAGTAGAGCCCAAGGCACCATTTGAATGAACTTAACTACCTCCTAAAGGTGGAGGTGTTGCATGTGGTTTGGTTGGTAATATTGTATAGTTGCTGCTTGAAGGCCAGTTGGCAGCATGAGGTGGAGAGACTGTATGTTGGTAAATGTTTGACATTAGTTGCGTTACCTTATATTAAACAGCACCCGAGAACAAGTAACAGGAAGAGCTTGTTGAATCATGAGTCAGTGCTCTACTTGAATGCAAGAAACAGCAGAATTGCTATGTGAAATAGAGCCATAAATTAGTGAAGTGTTGATTAGAATTGGCTTAAGTGTTTGGTTGTATGAACTATTGTCGTTTTAAGTTTTACAAAGATATGTTAGTTTCGGATTGTGAAACTTAACAACTATATGTGAAAGGTCAGGAGTTTGGAATAGTATTAATGCTTGTGGAAACAATTGGAATATATTGGATAGTTGTGGTAAAGTGGTAAAAGGTATGTTAGTTGTTGGTTCAAATTACATTGTCTTGCCATTCCTTTAATAAAGTTAAAATAAAGCCCATCCTCTTAAATGCTTTACAATACCAAAAAATTATTAAATATAGCAAACGAAAATGTACTAGGTCTATTTGAAACTGGTATCAAGAAATAACAAACAGCGGATGGGTTTTATTTTCTATTTGATACCAGTATACACCTCGGACTCGCATTGCATGGATTCACGTGCCGCGAATTCACACAACGCCGAATAAAAATTATGTATAAAATTCAAATAGTGCAACATAAAACTCACATAATGTGAGCGGAAAATGATGCTCAAATCCCTTGCTGTAAGCTTGCCATCGATTGCTCACGTGAATGCCCCTTGGGTGACAGCAAGACAGGCCGGCGTATCTGGTTCCTGTCCTGTTATCTTTTTGAGACTGTAATTGCTCAGCAAGCGTGTGCACGAAATGCTTAAATGATAGTTTTTTTTTAGCCACAGGCAAACATTTTACGTAATAAGCTACAGTTATTTTTTCAAACTTTGTCACAATAGGATGTAGTTAACATTTGTTGTGAACATGAAACGTGCAAAAGAAGTGCCGACCGATAAAGTAATAGCAAAAAGGAAGACAATTTTATAAGAAACAAAATTAGAAGTTATTCAGCGCTCTACTACGTAATCGGCCATGCCTTCGGATGAAAAGAATCTACAGTGAGAATAATACGTCAGATATGTTAACTTCTATGGGAGCAAGAGTGCGGAATCCAACACCAATAATGAATCTTGTCTTGGTAGTGTTTGGAATAAGTTATGTCCTTCCTTTAGAGAAGAATTGTGTGGTTTTCAGCATGTTGAGAAACAGTTGGAAGAAGTAGTAGAGGAAGTAGTTGAAATAGGAAAAATAAAACCTTGGTTTGAGGATCTTGACGCAACAGATGCCAATGAACTGATCATTTCATATGTGGAACTCACTGCAGAAGAATTCGTAGAACAGGATGAGATGAGATGTAAAGAGAAGGAATTCTGTGACGGTATTGCCACTAAACCTGAACGAGAACTGATAGCCAAAGACTCCGCCTAAATTTTTTATTAACAAAATTAACTAAGCATACGTGATTTTAGAAGATAAAGATCCAGATTAAAACAAAAGTTCTACCTTAAAAAACGAAACTGGCAAGATGTGTTATATGTACAGAGACATGTACCACAAAAAAAAGTGCTAAAAACAAATGCTGCTAAAAAGTTTTTTTATGCCTGTTCATCACGTCACGCAGCAGGCTCCTCACCGGCGAACTCAGCTGCTGCTGCGGACATGACAAGCAGAGAAGATGCTGACATGCCAGCTACCCTCCCCCCCTCTCTCTCGGGGGCGAGAATGTTGACACAACACTGGCCAGGAGAGTGCATTGATAACACGCTCTTGGCGGAAAAACAAACTTAGTTACATGCACATTAGCAGTGACTGGCTTACGTGCATGCTTTTGTTTCTGTTTTTAAACTGTATTTACAGGTGTTTACCATTTCATATGTTTTTTATATGTGGTTGTTTTGAAAGGTATAATAATGTATGTCTACAGTACTGAAAGAAATACTAACTGTAAAACTCATAAACATAACCCAAGACAAATACCTGCAATCTGTGAAAACCAAGTATGGCAGGAGAGCTTGAACATTTCAAAGTTTTCAGTTATATAATGAATTAAGTGATAAAATTAAGACATTATCAATGCTGAAATTGATCAAGATGTATATTAAACAAGAAATGTTTTCAAAAATTACTTGTTGGAATAATATAATGCCTTACTAATACTAGTTTGATTGAATTAAATGTATTGTACTAAATGTATAGTATAATGTTCTAACTTTCTAGCCAGCCTGAACAGACATAATGTAAATCTTGTGTTGCGTTCTTACTTGTTCCAAGCCCAACATTCGTCGAAGGCGTAGAGTACCCCTCTGGTGCTCTACATGAATGTTCTGAATTACCGCCCGTACTCGTACTCGTCTGGACTCACGAGTTACAGACCGCGCTATCTACACAACACTAGCCATCTTGCAGCTTGTCTCTCCAGTCAGTCCTGCCAACCGTAGCAACCGTCATTGCTTGTCATTATATACACTTAACTATTTACACAACACACTTCCATGTCATTCTGTACACATAACTATTTACACAGCACCAACCACGCGACACCTCCCTCTTTAAGTTTACAGCACGTAATCTTGTAGCCTGGTGGGCACTTTCCTCACCCGGCTCGACCGTCTTGTTTGCTGCAGGTCGTCCAATTCAATATGCAATCCTTGTGCTGGGTCTGCCCTCGGAGGTTGCTCAAATCCTCTGAAGGGGTGGCTGTGCTGGTCTGGTGTCGATGCCCGGACTGGTGGCTATCCTTTCAACTGCCAGTGTTCCCTTTGCAGGGCTGCGGGTCGCTGTTGCGATGGGCAGTCATTTGACCTGGGATGGTGTTGGCCTGTGTAACCACGACTGGTCCTAGCTCCTCCATGGTCAGGCAACAGACTGCCATCAGTCCTCCCCAAACTCTTCCCCTGGTCGACCAGCCTTACCTTACGTGGTTGTGCTGATTCCCTGCTGAGCAGCTGGTCCACATGACGCATGTATGTGTGGCCGTCTCCGTCTTTGACTGTGTAGGTTACTGGCCCCTGTTTCGCTACAATGCTCCCTGCAATCCATTTCTGTGCACCTCTGTAAACACGGAGGAGCACCTGCTGCCCCACTGCCAAGTGTCGAATTGTTTTGTTATTCATGTCCAAGGGCTCCTTCCACTCCACATTGGTGTTAGAGCATATTTGGTCAAGTGCCGTTCTTAATGGTCGCCCCATAAGGAGTTCTGCTGGGGTTTTTGTCGAGTCTCCGGTCGGTGTTATGCACAGCGCCAACAGCATTCTTGCCACTCGCGTCTGCCAGTCTCCTATACAACCATCTTCTTCAGCTTACACTTAACTGTTTGCACCATGCGCTCATATTGCCCATTTGTGGCTGGGTGGAACGGTGGTACTCTTATAAGGGACATTTCATTTCTCTTCTAAAACTCCCCCATTTCCCGGGACACAAATGCTGTTCCATTGTCTGAGACTAAGTAGCGAAGTATCCCATGGCAACTAAAAATCTCTCGCAATGCCTGAACAACTTCTCTCTATGACATGCCACACATTTTCTTCACTTCTGGCTATTTTGAGTGTGCATCCACTACAATGAGGAAGACCTGTCCTTGAAATGGTCCAATGAAGTCAATATGTAACCTTACCCAAGGCTCCGTTACCACTGGCCAATTTACCTCCTTCACCTTGGGTGGGTTGGCTCGTTGCTGCTGGCACTGTCGCACCATCAGCTCGATGTCCCTGTCCATTCCTGGCCACCACATATAATTACGGGTTATCATTTTGAATTTCACAATGTCATCATGTGCCGCATGCAGCATTTCCAATAGTTCCTTCCTCCGTGCTTCGGGAATTACCACTCTGTTGCCCCACAGTATGCAGCCTTTGTGTGGGGATAATTCTTCTCTTCTGTCCCAGTATGGTTGTAATTCCTCCAGGCCCTTCATGTCTTCCTGCCATCCCTAGTACGTGTGTTGTTGTACTTGGCACAGAATCAGGTCAGACAATGTCAGCTGGGCTAGCGTACCTGCGTCAATTGGCGGGTTGAGCATATATTTGATCATGAGCACATTGCCCACTGCCGGTACCTGCACATTCTCTATTGATAGGGGCAGTCTGCTGAGCGCATCAGCATGACTTATTTTCGCTCCCGGCTTGTAAACAATTTGATACTCAAACATCGAGAGCCACAGGCTCCATCGCAAAAGGCGTGGAGATGAGATGTCTGGTATTTGTCTCTTGGGATCGAGTGATCGTAGCAGTGGCTTGTGGTCAGTTACGATCACAAAAGATCAGGTTGTTACATACTGTCTAAATTTGGTTACACCAAACATAACTGCTAGCGCTTCCTTGTCTAGCTGGGAGTAATTCCGCTCGTGTTTCTGAAGGGTGCGCGATCCGAAAGCCACAGGAGCTTCACTGCCATCCTCTCTAGTGTGTCCTAATACTGCACCTACCCCATATTCAGATGCATCACACGTTAACATGAGAGGATTATTCAGATCATAGTGCGCAAGCACTTGCTTAGACTGTAAGAGTTCTTTTGCCTTACAAAATGCAGCAGAATGTGTCTGTGTCCAATCCCACTCTGCCCCCTTGTCCAGCAGCCGATGTAACGGTTCCAAGACTGCCGCTTTGTTTGCCAGATACCTCTCGAAGTTCAACAGACCCAGAAATGCCTGCAGTTCCTCCTTACTCCTCGGAATCGGTGCTTTCTGGATCGCTTCCACTTTTGCATCTGTAGGGTGGACTCGGGCCCTATCAATTCTGTACCCCAAGAATATAACAGATACAGCTGCGACAATGCACTTTGCCTTCTTGAGCAGCAACCCTGCTTTATTTATACTGGCCAGTACCTCATGTACCCTACTCCAATGCTCCTGTGTATCTTTTCCAGAGACCAAACTGTCGTCCAGTAAAACCACAATACCTGGGATCCCAGCAAGTAATGTTTCCGTAAGCCGCTGGAAGATAGCTGGACAGCCGCTTAACCCAAACGGTAGACGCCGCACTCGAAATAGGCCTTTCATCGTATTCACTGTCAGAATTTCGCTGCCTCATCATCCACCAACACCTGCAAGTAGGTATCCACTAAGTCAAGTTTTGTAAAAACTGTCCCGTCTGCCAGGCTAGTGAAGGCTTCGTTCGTTGTAAGGGATAGACGTTTTTGCAAACTCTGTTAACCGTCACTTTGTAGTCACCATAGAGCCGCATTGCACCATTAGCCTTCCTGATGACCACAATTGGAGTCGCCCAAGCTGAAAATTCCACCGGTTCATAGACTCATTGGTCGACTAGCCTATCAATTTCTGCACTTACAGAATCCCGTAATGCAAATGACACCCCACGACTCTTCCTGAAAATTGGCTTGGCGTCTGCTTCCAGTTCCACAGTCACTGAGGGACCCACATACTTTCGAAGTTCCACACTGTTCAACACCTGTTCATGTTGCTGCACAGCCCGAGGTAGTTCTTGGGTTAGGTGGCAAATTCCTTCCACTTTGATACATAACGGTTGAAGCCAATTTCTACCCACCAAACTCAGTCCCTTACCATCTGCCACTAAAATCAGTAGTTTGCTTTGGCTTGTTTTTGTCTGCACCAGTACTTCCAAAGTCCCCCTGATTCCCAATCTTTCCTGGGACCAAGTGTGTAGTACGAGGTTTGCATCTACTAGCCCTGGTAAATCTGGCCATAGTTTCTTGTACAGCTCATTGCTAATGATTGAGAAGCTCTTGCCTGTATCTATCTCCATGGGGTGTTTATGCCCATCCAATCAGACTTCTAGGACAATAGGTGGTTCACTCTTACTTTCACAGCCTTCGTCTGAAACAAACTGTATACTGTTCCCTCATCCCCTTCTTCCGAGTCAGAATGATTCATTAAATTGTAGTTTCCACCCTTTCTGCTGTTCTGTTTCCAGGTACTGTCAGTCTCCTTCTGTACTCTCCCCCTTCCCTTCTTTATTTTAACTTGTTTCTTTTTAGTTATACATGCCCTTTCCAGACGTCCTATCTTGCCACAAAAGTTGCATACTGTCTGCACATGACAACATTTGGTAGGGCTGTGGTCCCTGTTGCACCGCCAACACCCTGGCCTGTCCTCTGCGAAAAGTTGTTGGGGTCTTACCTCACTCTGAGTATGTTCATCCCTAACCTGACTACGCTTAACATTGGGGTGATTCTTTTTGCTGTACTTGGAGTGCCCTACCTTCAGGACTGCCCCAGACGATGGCCCCATCTGTGTTTGCTGGTCATTTACATTGAGGCCTGTTGCTTCTGCTACCCGTGCCAACTCCACTGCATCCATCCTTGAACATCAACGTATCCGTCGTTAGAAGCATACACTGGAGGATTGTGTCGCGAATGCCACACACGACCCTGTCGCACAACATCCTGTCGAGGTCGGTAAAACTGCAATGGATGCCGAGTCGCCGCAATTCTGCCACATAATCCACTATGGATTCACCTTCGTGTTGGTTCCTGTTGTCGAATTTAAAAGACTCCACTATCTCACTGAGCTTGGGCTCGAAATGTCGTGTGAGTGTAGCCAAAATATCAGCGTGTGCCACTTCGGTTGTAGATTTCGGTGCCACCAACAAAGTCACCAAGTCGTACAACTCGGCCCCGCATATCGTAAAAAATATAGCCAGTTTTTCCTCACTATCTTTGATTTTGTTGACCACGAAATAGTACTGGAGTCGTTCCGAGTATGTTTGCCATACGTCTTGTCCTGGAATGAACTTGCAGAAATGGGAAACATAGCCATCGCAGTAGCTTGTTTATGTTTCGCGTGCGCGCACCCAAGTCAGAAACCTTGTCGTCACTGTTACGTTCTTACCTGTTCCAAGCCCAACATTTTTCGAAGGCGTCGAGTACCCCTCTGGTGCTCTACATGAATGTCTGAATTACCGCCCGTACTCGTACGCTCGTCTGGACTAACGAGTTACCGATTGCGCTATCTACACAACACTAGTCATCTTGCAGCCTTTCTCTCCAGTCAGTCCTGCCAACTGTAGCAACCGTCATTGCCTGTCTTTATATACACTTAAGTATTTACACAACACACTTCCATGTCATTCTGTACACATAACTGTTTACACAGCACCTACCACACGACATCTAGTGTGTAATGTAAGCTAAACTGGAAGTCTTGTGGCAGTGTGTCAGTTTAAAGATTAGGTGAATTCTTATTTGTATAGCCATAGTAATGATTTACATGACTCTACTACTTTAACACATTCTGGTATCATACATTTTTACGGTTTCAGTGTTAATAAACTTGTAACAAAGTTAGTGGATGATTTAGAAGCATCTAGAGCACCACCAAAAGTCTAGCGAATAGGCGAGTTATATGTTGCTATATCTCTGTTGTACTACTGCCATCATAATTAAGTATTATGTATGTAAAAGAACCCCACTGTGAGATTCGCTCAAGGGGTTTAATCTTCCTGATTGTGACAATTATCTGTACATTACGAAAACAAATACTCAAAATAATTTTAGAGACACCGTAGAATTTTTTAGGGAGAAAATAATAGGACATACTGCAATGTGTTTGCCAACACAAGTAGTTATGCCTTGTGCTAATTTTGTTCTCAGATGTTTCAGATACTGTATAGATAAAACATACCGGTACCAATTTTGTTTTCTTTCTTTGCATGTCTGACAAAATTGGTATGTAGACCTACCTACACCATTCATCTATCGGAAAAGTGCTTGTTTTGTGGATATTCTTAAAACAATTACGTAACTGTACATTATCCCATGGTAATAGTTGGAATTCGCGTAATGCAGATTCACATAGTGCAAGCATATCATGGAACACTACAATAAAAATCTTCCACTCTATATTACTTTGTGATAGGCACCAAAAAATGGTGAAATACGTTATATTGGAATTTGGTTATGTAAGAAGGTTTGTGTGTTCTGTTGCAGTGGTCTCTGTAAATACGCTAAAAAATGGTGGAAGAGTTTTACTTGACCATCTAGGCTATTATAAGTTAGGCCTCTTTGGTATCTGATTGTAAAATTAAACCCATCCGCTTGTTTTACTTCCGATACCAAAAGGCAATTTCAGTTTTCGTAGGTCTCTACCCAAAAACTCCCATAGAGTATTCCAGTGGATCCCGAAAAAAAGTGTTGAAGTTATGTAATTATAATTGTAGATAGGCTACATAAAAAAAATAAAGGGGATATGAAATGTCAAGGATAAATATCAAGAATCACTACTCATGCGAAAACTAACAAACTACAGAAATGTGGTATTTACAATTGATTTCAGTGAGTAATAGTAGAAATACATCGTTGCCATTAGTAATTGAGCCCACATCCTATCAACTCGTTAGTGAGGATGCAGAGTTGCCAACTTGGTGATTTCGCCACCAGATCTGGTGATTTCCAAGATTGTCTGGTGGGCAAAATTTTTCATTTGCGACAAGTCGAAAAGTTAGTGATTTCTGTGAAAATTTGGTGACAAATCTGGTGAATTTTCGGAAATCTGAAAAAACTATTTTTTTTTGCAATTTTAAAAGTAATTTTTGTAAATGACATTAGTGATGTTTCATAAATCTAAATTGGTTCCACTGGGGGGCATCCTAAAAAAATTAAAAGGCAGCATATGCGATGCTTGCTCACCAGTTTTATCAGTCATCACACCTGTCAATGTACGTCATCATTCTGTCTACTGCTAGCTACCAGTGCTTGGGCTGCGGGTTTATGCCGTTACCGACGCTATGTCAATCACGCATTCTATTCTAGTGCAGTGTGTGCAGGACAAGTAAAGGTAGCATGCATATTTTTGTTAAGCATTTTCTTGGATATTATTATGAGCAAATCCAAAAATAATTACGCTCAAAAGTTTCGTAATGAGTGGGTTTAAGACCAATGCTTTAAATCGTGGCTAATGAAAGTGCCATATTCAAATGCTGCAGTTGAGCACGTGTTCAGCGTGGTAAATGTGATTAAAAATCAAAAGCCCAACAGAATGAAAATTTATACTTTTCATGCAATTTTGTGTGTGAAATTTGGTTTGATAATTGAAAGTAAGTGTTATTATGACTACGTAATTCCTCAAGAAATTATTTTAAAAAATAGGAATAGTTCAAGCGTACCAGTCTGAACGTGAGGCTTCCAGATCCAAAGACATTGAAGAGCACAAGGATGACAACGACATGGAAGATTAAGTAAATCACAATCTTATTTCACTTAAATAGGTATCTCTATTGACTGTGTAGGATGATATGACATGTAATTTTTGTGAGCCGTGAGTCTGGCATGGTTTTGAACAATATTGTATTTAACATTATAATGGAAATCACACATTTTCACGTAAATACAGCAGTAAGTGCTAAGCTGTTTTCTATTTTTTTTTTAACAATTCTGAAAATCTGGTGATTTTCTGGTGATTTTTACTGATCGATCTGGTGACTTTTTCCAAAAAAAGTTGGCAACTCTGGCCGGGAGGGCTATGACGATCAGTGAAATTGTGCGGAAAGTCCGTCACTCGCCACAAGACTTAAGGATATAGAGGGCAGGGGTGTTAGACGTACCAGGATCCTGGTACACGTACCAGGATCCTGGTACACGTACCAGTTTTCAGGGTGCTGTACCATGTACCAGGATACTTTCATCCTGGTATGCAAAAGTACCAGGATTTCAGAATTTTGCAAATTGTATTAAAATACATCATTAAACAGTATTTTCATCAAAACCTTTTGACACCAAAAAAAATATATTTTTTGGCACAACACAACTTCTGAATTGCGAGCATGAATCTGTGCATATAGTTATTGAAGTTTTTGCAAACTGTTGCCTGTTGGGCGTTGGCAACACATACTTGTGTACATCTGTGTTAGATGTGAACCTCTGATTTTCTGTTAACTAAGAGCATTCTTTAAACTTTTCTCTTAAAAAATACTTAATACTTGTTTTAGAACGTCGTCTTTTTCATGCCAGTAAGCATTCACAAATTTTTTTTACATGTACCAGGTTTTCGCTGAAAGTACCACCTTTTTTATGGTGTTAGTACCAGGATTTTGAAGTTACCATAAAACATCCCAGAGACCAGCAATGGTAACAATTCATCTTTGTAACGAGTAACTTCTACAGAAACCAACAAATAGAATTTTAATGTGTTTTAATTCAAGATAACTCCTACAGAGAAAAGTTATTTGTCAAGTAATGTACGTACATTGACAGTCACATATGCATGAGAACCTAACGCCGGGTCAACAAGACAAGCAGGTGGTTTTAACCTTTCCTTCACTACGAACAAAGTTCTTCTAGGGTTCTTCAACCAGCTCCAAAATACGAAACCAACAACAAGAATACTGTAATACAATGCTAAACTGTAACTATACACGCTCGCACTGAACGACATGTTGCAGCGCAATTTCGAAAGAAGTTATCTCAACTTCGTGCGAAATGCGTGCAGCAAACACCAACAATCTGCAAGTCATGCCTACGTCGCTGTGTGCCGTGCTGTTTGGAAAAGGCCTTCGTCCAACATCATATGTCAAATCATTTAAATTATTTACAGACTATATGTTCTGTTTTCTATGTAATAATGTGGACTGTAGTACGTTTCCATTTAAGAAAAGAAACAATTGGCGCGAAAGAATGTAAACACTTGTTGACTCAAAACTACGACCATAGACAAATAGCAGAAGTTTCTAGCCGCTGACACTGTGCAAGCATTCGGGAATCCTCGAAAATACTCGGCTGCCCGCCTCGAGTCAGCGCTTCCACCACTCACAGGCGTTTGCTCGCTCTCTCACTTCCTATCACACCCTCCCTTCCCCCCGCTCAACAAAACACGTCAGGACACCTCTGAACTAGATTTCCGCAGCAACACCTGTAAGTGAACCACGTGCATGTGCACTGGCGGATACAGCATTTTCTGGAGGGAGTGGCGAGGAGACGGTAAATTTCGACACTACCTCCTTGAAGTTTAAAAGTGTAGACACAAGTCATACATATACACATTATAATATGTTCAGCCCAGCACCCCCCCCCCCCTTGTAGTAGGGAAGTAAATGTGGTATGGAAGCGAAGATGGTAGCGAGAGGTTGGCAAGATGTGCGGCAGTGGATGTATGGCAATGTGACGAAAAAGGCGGACTGTGATTTCATGTGTAAGTGGAATGTTAATAAACGAGTTTGTTGTGGCTTTCGAGTTGATTATTAAAAACGTGATACATGGCACAGTCGGTATTTGACCTCATGTAATAGTGATAACAAGATCAACAGACACAGAATGGCGGCAACATGTTTCAACATTCCGGACAAGCTTGTGCTCACCGGTAATTTCGCTGCGAACTGGAGACGCTTCAGGCAATCTTTTGAGATTTATTTGTTAGTAGCCGGACTCTCCGAAAAAGACGACAACAGGAAATTGCAATTCTACTGAATACGATTGGCGAGGACGCCATCGTTGTATATAACACTTTCCAATTCCCGAAAGGGAAATGTACGCTTGAACGAGTGTTAAAGTCGTTTGAAGAATATTGTGATCCTAAAAAGAACATTCTCCACTCTCGATTTCTGTTTTATACTAGAAAACAGAGTCCAGGAGAGCCTTTTGGTCGCTTTTTAACCGACGTCAAAATCTTAGCAAAGACTGTTCGTTTCAGGCGGAAGAAGAGATGCTGCGAGACAAAATAGTGCTCGATTGCTGTGACAAAGACACGCAGAGGGGACTCATTGTAAAAGGAGATATTATACTCGATGGTGCTATAGAGAAGTTAAGACTCACGGAAATCACAAGAGCACAGGCAGCGGAAGTACAGGGATCCAGCATAGGTGAAGTCGACTGAGTAGACAAGCACAAGAAGGATAAGGTACCAGCTCATGAGATACCAACATCGCAACGTGACATAGGTGCCTCTCTTCTGGAACATCCTCCGCGAGGTATGAAGTGTAACTGGTATGGAAGAATGCATCCACAGTGGACGGACCTGTGTCCTGCTCGGGGTAAAAATGGGGTGTACTGTGGGAGGCCAAACCATTTTGCTAACTTATGCAGAATGAAGAATAAAGAAGGCACGACTGTGAAATATAAGAATGCTGAAGTGAGCAACCCAAACCAAAGCAACACTGACTTCTACTGTGACGAAGTGAGGTTATGTGTTAATAATGTAAATAGTTGGCATCAGGCAGTGGTATTATATAATCGCATTAAATGTGATTGTAAGCTCGACATGGGTTCCGATGTAAATCTGATCCCACTAAGCATTTTCGAGCAATTACAGTGCAAACATCGTAAAATCGAGCTTTCTCACTCAAATGTGATATTACAGGCATATAATGGTTCGCATATTAGAGTGAATGTGTCGGTCGTGTTAGAGATCAGGGTGAAATCGAAGGCCATATTCGCAGAATTTGTCGTGACTACTGTAGGATGTCAACCAATCTTGGGCATCAACACTTGTGTGCAGCTTGGCCTCATCGAGAAGAGAAATGTTGATGTTTTAGATGCTTCTAGCAGACAACAGACAAATGATAAAGATGAAATATTATCAAAGTTTGCTAATGTTTTTCAGGGAGCGGATGTTTTCCAAAACCGTTTGTGTTAACATTAAAGGAGGGTTCGGTTCCTGTCTCTAAACAACCAAATAGAGTACTGATTGTAATAAAAGAGAAATTAAAGAAGGAACTAGATCGTTTGTGTGGCTTGGGTATAATCTCTAAGGTTGAGGAACCAACGGAGTGGGTTAATCGCCTTGTGTTAGTATAGAAAGCAGATGGATCCCTACGCCTTTGCTTGGATCCTCAAGCTCTGAATAAAGCCATTAACGAGAAATACTATGGCATCCCAACCTTAAATGACTTGAAAGCAAAATTAGGTTTGGCAAAATTCTTTTCCGTGTTGACCTAAAAGAATCGTTCTGGCAAATCAGACTCGCTGAAGGAGCTAGGAAGTACTGTACATTCTCATCAAATTTTGGATGCTATTGCTTTAATGTATTACATTTTGGATCGGAAATCTCTGCAGAGGCATTTCAGGAGATGTGCGAGGCTCATTTAAATGATATCTAAGGTCTATTTATATACATTGATGATTTCCTGATCTTTGCAAAGATCAAGGAAGAGCATGATAGAATTCTCAAGACTGTGTTGCTTAGAGCTCAAGAATTGAATATAAAATTCAAAAGCTTCAGTATCTACCAAAAATTGAGAAATATTTTGGCCATGACATAGTTGAGGGATCATTAAATCTAGATCAAGAGAAAATAAATGCTATCAAAGAATACAAAATGCCACATGACAGAAAGTCTCTGCAAAGATTTCTCGGCATTATTAATTATTTGAGGGATTTCACACCACACATGTCTGAATTAACGTCTCCACTTAGGGAATTATTTTTAAAAAATGTTGAATTTAAATGGGAACCGGGGGTTCATGGTAAGTGTGTACAAAGTATTAAAGACATTCTCACAAGCCCTCCAGTCCTCCGACACTTTGATGAGCACTTGCCTATAGTCATACAGACTGACAGCTCCAGTACTGCCATTGGCAGTTTATTATTACAAGAATAACAACCAGTCATGTTTGCTTCAAATAGTCTATCTAAAGCTGAGTGTTCATATGGCCAAATTGGTAAGGAATTCTTAGCCATTAAATTTGTGTGCACTAAGTCCCATCATTATATTTATGGACGAAAAGTAGTCATACACACTGACCATCAACCACTGGTTTCCCTGATGATGAAAGAAATAAATTCTATTGGGTCACAAAGAATGAAGAAAATCAGGTTAAGCCTAGGAATGTATGACATTGATGTGCAATATGTAAAGGGCTCTGCAATGTACATCACAGGTGCGATTAGCAGAGCAACCCCTGATACAGTCACAGATTATGTCAATAGTTCATTAAATGAAGTAGTGCACCTAGTTAATGCGAGTGACCAGATAGTGTTTGAGTTAGCAAATGCGACACAATGTGATCGACCCCTACTCCAAATAATGGCATACCATTGTAAAGGCTGGCCTAAAGACAAAAGCAAAATTCCCGTCCTGTAAAACCATACTATAAATTTCGGGATGAGATCAGTATTGCAAAAGGGGTGGTCATGGTGGGATATAAGATTATTGTTCCACTCGAAATGAGAGAGACAATAATGCAAAAAAATGCATTCATCTCATTGGTATCACTAAGAAGAAGGCGAGGGCAAAGTCTCTTTTAGTGGCCTATCACAGAATCGGACATTGAAGAGGTCATCTCAAAGTGTAAAGTATGTGAAAGATATAGTCCTAAAAAACCAAAAGAACCATTGTTATTGGGTTGTATTTGTAAGCTGCCTTTTGAGAAGATCGTATGTGACTTTCTGGAGCATTGTGGGACTCACTACTTAATCTTAACTGATTATTATTCTAAATGGTTCGAGTTACGGGAATTCAAATCCCAGGCTACTGGGACAATCATTAAAATATTGAAGGAAGTGTTTGATACTCGTGGGGTGCCTAGAGTAATACGAACAGATAATATGCATTTTAGCTCTTATGAGTTCCAGCAGTTTGCGCAGGAGTAGAATTTTTCGGTAATTACGTCCAGTCCTCGCTACCCGCAATCAAATGGCTTTGTGGAGAGATTTGTGGGCATAGCGAAGAAGATTTTGAGTAAATGCAAAGAAAGTAAAACTGACCTGCAATATGCTCTATTAGAGTATCGAAACACACAGGTTATGGGATACCCATACTCACCCTCTCAACTGTTGTTCAGTCGATTGACACGATCAGTATTGCCGACAAATGAGGAGCAATTGACTCCTAGGGTTATCAGTAATTTTCAAGAATATCAGGCCAAAAGGGGCACTATAAATAAACACAATTATGATAAGATGGCACGAGAGTCACATCAGATCTTTCGCAGGGGGCAACAGGTATCATTCTTAAAGGACGACTCAAATGAATGGTCACAAGGTTTAGTGGTGGACATAGAGTCCCCGCTCAGTGATTGTTGAAGATAGAAAGGGCAATAGGTTTTGCAGAAACACTAAGCATGTTAAGCCATCTCACGTTGAGGACAGGAGTATGGAAACTCATAAATATACAGGACAATCAGTGGTGGATACAGACAGGATGAACCAAAGTGAACCTGAAGAGGAGAGGATGTTAAGTAATGGTAAAGACCGTACAAAGCGTACTGCAAAATCACCACAATACCTTAAGGACTATTAACGATAAGTTTTTTTTTATATGAAAGGGAAGGTGTTGCAGAGAATGTGTTTGTTTGAAAGGGAGGGTGTAGTAGGGAAGTAAATATGGTATGGAAATAAAGATGGGAGCGAGAGGTTGGCAAGATGTGCGGCAATGGATGTGTGGCAATGTGACGAAAAAGGCGGACTGTGATTTCATGTGTAATGGAATGTCAATAAACGAGTTTGTTGTGGCTCTCGAGTTGATTATTAAAAACGTGATACTCCCCCTCCACCAAAAGTCCTGTATCTACCACTGTGCTTGTGTTTTGAACACCTTTAAGTTCGTGTCACTTAAGCGATTGACTCTTGACTTAGTTGACACTTGCTAGAGGATGCTGAACCAGTAATACAGAAGCATTTAAATACATTCCCAAGCATGTGAAATCACTGTGTTATCGAGCAGCCTTGAATACGCAGATATTCTTTGAGGCTAGTTTGTAGGTCAGTGAATCTGTGAATTTTTCCTGCCTCTAATCATTATTCGATTTCCAAAATTCAAGCACACTTTCTTTGGTCTTTTTAATTATTTATTTGTTGCCCCTGGCCGAACTACCATAAGCTACATCACAAATAGTTTACAGCAAAAACATACAAACATACAATGAATAAAAATTGCACTTACACTGATGTAATTTACTTTTCCAAAAAGTTTCTTTGGTTAAAGGAATACAAACAACAAAACCACAGTTCAATTACAAAAAAAACACATGTTTTACAAAAAACTAATTATACTCTGTTTCATGTAAGTCTGGATAAATTTGACAGCAACTTATGGGCAATAATTTTTTAGTATTTGGTGATTTGTTGCACATTGCAAGACATTTTTAGGTCTAAAGTTAACCTGAATTATCAATTTCAGCATTTTTACTGCAGAGTTTGTCTTGTGTAGTTACAAAAATAATAAAATATTACAAATTATTGCCCATAAGTTGCTGTCAGATTTATCCAAACTTATATGAAATGGAGTATAAATGGCCAGGGGCTTACTGTCGGTTTCAAACGTCTAGACGGCTCGTAGCGCAGGGGAGAGGTAAGCAGTTTCTTGAGAATTAAGGAGCGTTTGAGGGGAGGTAGAGGAGCCTGCTTTCACTTTCTGCCTACGCTTCGTGGGTTCCAAAAACATTCGCTACAGTAGGGGTTGTTGACAATGGACCATGGCGGGCGACCAAAAAGATTCAACAAAGTGTTGCACAGCAAGGAAAGAGACATTATTACTAGTGTTATTAGGATATGTGAAGAAGAATCGAAAATAGATGTTTGTTTGTTCCTCTAAATAAATCAACAGAAAGAGTAGCTACTTATAAAGGTTTGAGCAAAACTGCTATCCAAAGAATTTGAAGAGAAAATAGAAAACTCCTGGTGAACGTCAAACAACTCCAGGAAAACGAAGGTGAGTACAAGATAGTTTTTACAATCTGATTTATCATTCTGCGCTATTATCTTATCACTCACCTACAGGACGCAGCAGGAAACCTAATGCTGTCGTTCTATTGTGCTAGTCTTTGTATCGTTACTTATTTACAACATTGAAATGATTTTATTTGTAATGAAGTTAAAGAAAAGCTTTTAAGTCAACTAAAATAGCAACTTTCATCAGGAAAGTTAATTCATAGGCCTTGTAAATTATATTCTGTGTTATGCATTTATAGGTGATTCGGGATAAAGTGAGCACTCAAAAAAGCCCTGATTAATTTCTATTTTATGCCAGTTTATATCTTTCCGCGGTATGTAAACGTAAACATTGCCACGTGCTTTAATTTACATAGGCTTGTACAATGTTTACATCTACATTACACTGGGCTGAAAATGTTATCAACGATATCTACTCATTAAATACACGGGTATTGAATAAAATGTATAACCAACAGTAATCTTAGTTATAAATACCTGCGAGTTAACGTCTTTTAATACTGGTTTCTGTGCATCGACTCTAATATATACGACCCGCACTATTGCCATTATGTATCTCGTAAATATGTACACATGAAAATCGAATTTACAACTCAAAACCGCCACAAAAAAAAACACGCCATAATGACACACGCAATTTAAGAATTCAAACATGTTCAGTTACACTGCCATGAACAACGACGCACTCAACAAAAAAAAACGTATTTTCTTAGTGTATGAAACAAAAAAAATTGCTGTTTCTAAATCAAGATACTCATGTTGGCGCTCGTAACACACATATTACCAATGAGGAAACAGTCACTTCTAATACTTTTGAATGTGTTTTATCAGAAACCCATATTTATTGCACATTGACAAACACAACAACGCTCTCATCTTGTACCGTCCGGTACCGTCATTGAACGCTTCCAAGCTAAGTGGCGAAAACCTAACTCTGATGCCACCTGTCGGTGAAATAATTAACTACGTCAGCG
>PNEQ01004468.1:16159-71056 GCA_003012365.1 Medauroidea extradentata | reverse complement strand
GAAACTTATTCCAACGATTTTACCACGCGCATGTCTCACAAATCTATTATTTATTTCTTTTCCGGGGTCCCTGGTCTGGGCCCATAACCTGTTAACATATTACGGTCAGTTGTATTATCCGCACAATAACAACATGTCTACACACATCTGAGGTTCGCCATCAACTAACTTTCTTTATTTACATAAGTGCTCTACTAGCAGCAGGACAGCCAACTAGAGAGATTGTTTACAAATCTCGTAACACCACATTTGTTTCCAAAAATTTTCAGCCCTGGTTGATGCAGAGTGGTACCATATTAGGCAAGTGTGGAGCCAAGACCAGTAGAATGAGAGGTTGCTCCGAAACAGACCCCTCTGGCTAACGGTACTCGAAGGTGGGTGGCACGACATCACAAGATCAGCCCGTGCGGCATTGCCTGACGAATGGAGCGTAGAGCAAAATATGATCAATTTGTTTTATTTGTGTCTTTTTCCTCACCGTGATTTGGCCCGGCTCTATAATAACAAGTTACTACATACTTTAAGAAATAATTTTTTTACACACAGCGAGCGCCATGAATTGACGTAATATAGCCTGCTGTGTTTGCCTAGCTTGACAAGGCTGGCTCATTCACAATTTCTCACCAACGTCTGCATTCATTTTTCATTGCCACAAATTTTTTTCTGAAAATTCTTTATTACCACCCAAGTTAGCATAGTCATACATGAAAGGTAAAACGTGTCCACCACCACATGCAATAAGTAAAGTACTTAAGAGTTACAAAACTTACAGTAAGCAGTTTTATTTCTTTAAAACAAAGTAAACGCAGATATGCAGCAGAAAAGGAAATGAAAACTAAATGCGCAAAAGTAATAGCATTTAAAAATTAAGCATAAACATTGTCCTGAATTCATTAGGACTATTACAAAAAATCTTAGAAAGTGTTTCTACATTACAGCAAATAGAATTACTTCTGAAAAAGAACATACAAGATGGAAATACAGTGATATTGCAGCCAGCAACAATCACACTGCGTTCAGTTTCCCGGAAAGTTATGTTTACCTTTGAAATAAAGATGGCATTTCGTTACCTGGGTTGTTTACTCCGAGGAAATGGACCTCATTTGGGGAGGGGAAAAAAATGCCCTACAGAAATCCTTGACACATCGCATTTGGTGTGCATGCAGAGCAACATATTATTATTATTATTAATGAAATGAGAATTTCCGGAAGGAAAACGCGATGTTGCCATTCCAAAAAGGTATTTTGATTACAGTTTCATCATTCCCAAAAAAGTACAGCTACCTGAGAAAACTAAAATGATATACTAGTTTACTATGACAAATCGCATAAACCAAGATGCATCAGATAATATGTTCTCTAGCATACATAACATTGGGTACACATATGACAATCCAACACCAACATATTTCAAGTACAGACCGAGAATACTTGAGTTTGTAAAAGAAATACCAACATCTGGTTCATCAGCTGTTATTGTCTAATGAAAAAATAAACCAAAACTATCTAGTCAACGTGGTTAAAAATGCCGAAACGGAAGACGTGACTGAAAACCGTGCCATAGACAATAGTGAAACATCTGTGGATGAAAAGGGCTTGGCTGACATTTTAACACAAGATAACAAAAGCATCGAAATACAGCGCGTGATATGTTGCTCAATTTCCAAAAACATTTTCTAAATTTTTTTGTTTCATCAATTTCAAATGGTAAAGAAATTTTAAATTTTATATTCATTAGTATTTTTACTGTTTTACAAAAATTTTAAAATATTCATTGCAGTATTTTTCTTTCTAGAGGATGGATTGAAGCACTAAGCCCTGATGAACTGACTGTGCCATCTGAAAACATGATGAGTATTGTTGATACTGTTGAGTGTTCGTTTAACTTATGTCACGGACAGACTTTAGTGAAAGTGAAAGGAATCGTGATAACAGTTTTTCAAATGTTGAATCGAAAGTTCTGTGGAAATTTGCGCTTACCAGAACTTTCATCAGGCTTCGTCATTTAAATCGTTAATATGAAATTGAAACTTCTGAAAGCGATAGATGAAACTTCACATGTATTGCAGTAAATTGAGGTAAGATGATCTATATTAATTAATTTTTTTAACAATTTCAATTGCTTTGTCTTATTTTCAACAACAGTGCATAAGCAAAATCATCATTAAAATAAGAACAGTATCGTATAGAGAGAAATTTGTACGAGTTTTTTGTACGCAGAACATTTTACTCTGTGTTTTTCACTGTATTATCTACCACAATTATACTGCCACAAAATGTGCACTAAAATTATTTAGTTTATGTTCAAAACAAATGTTGCTGTGTGCTTTTCAATAAACTTATTATAAAGTAAATTGTGTGTTTTTAACTGTGGCATCTTGCATAAACGCAGCTCTGTCTCAAAGTTTATACGAACAGTACAAAGTTAATGACCAGAACAAACTATGCATATTTCATTGTAAAGTGTTAAAAAATTATTCTGTGTTCTTCAGCGTAACGCCTTCCTTTCAAATCTGTGCCATTTATATTTAGTTGAATTTTAAAACATATTTTACTGAGTGTTTTTCAGAAAAATGTCTTGAGCGATCTCAAATTTTCTTTGTTTGTGTGTGTATGTGTGCAAGTGTGTGTGTGTTTATATATATTATATATATATATATATATATATATATATATATATATATATATATATATATATATATATATATATATATATATAAAAAACCAGTCTCGTTTCAAAACAAATTTTATCCAAGCGTGGTAATTATGCTTGTATTTGCATAACTTTACGTTTTAGCCATATCCGAACTTACAGACTTGTAATTTAGGTTAGCTGGAATTTCGAGTAGATGTAGTACATATTTTAATTACTCTTAGCAACATAACTTGTGTTCAGTTTAGGAACTACGCTACCGCTTAATTTCTTCAGTAAACGAATAATAATAGGAACATATAATGTATTTTGAAAAAATTATAAATTATTAAAATTCTCTTTTCGTTAAGGATTACGTAAACAAACGTTTATGAAACATATTCCAAATACAAAGTTCTTTCAGGCAAACTAATATGATAATGAACAGGATGCCACACACCTGCTTTATTGTTTCATCTGATTTACTGTTGTTTATCTTTTTATAACTTTCTTTAAAAATGCCATCCCTTTAACAGAACAATTTGTTTTAAAATAAAGTGAATGTAAATAGTACAGTCCTTAGAAGAAGGTGTTACACTTAAGAACTCGCCGTTTCAGCGACCTGACTACACTGCTGGCAGGCCGTACTGACCTTGTGACGTCACGCCACACACCCTCAGGTACCGGTAACCGGAGGGTCTGTTTTGGCGCAACCTCTCATTCTACTAGTCATGAGTGTGGAGCAGCACGAGAATTAAAGGGTAGAGGAAACTGTATATATGTACTATAAAAGCCTGCTGACTGACGTCATAGTCCAGCAAGATTAACCCGTGTGAAAATGCAAGTCGACCCTGCCTTAGTGCCAATGTGCATCATTCAGATTACACAACATTTAAAGAAATAAACCCATTAAATTACTGCAGAAAATGGCAGCCAATACATATAGCTATAACTTAACATTTATGTTTTCCTAATTCTCTTTCAGGACATAAAATTTATAATTTTAATCAATTCTTTCATGACTTTATTAACATTACTCTATTATTCATCAACCCACAACTGGAAAGTCTTAAAACATACAATCATGAATGTACACTTATTACTTTTTCCAAAACTTTTAACAAGATAAAGGATTGTTTTAAAACAATCCAGTAAAAGAAAGGGTAGGTTATATCCCTTATTAGCAACTTCTGTAGATTTACTCCTGTGAGGACATAATCCTGGATCCAGGTGCACAACACCTTTATTATAAGACAGTAAAGATTTGCTTGGCTTATAAGAAAAGGAATCGTTGCTGCTCACTCCTAGATAACATGACCAACCTACTCTAGCCTAGGTCCACAGCCAAACACCAAGAAGTTCAACCAGCAATGAAGAACAAAACTGATCAACTTCCCTCTTGTAAGTGGTAAACATCACAGACTGATAATGAACATCTCTCTCTTGCCCTGACCTAGCCTGACACATAAGGTTAGAGTTCATATATTTTGCAGGACTATTTTTACCTGTTTTTTTCTAGTCTGAGTCTCACATATTTGATAGCATTTTTATCATACTTCAATTCACAAAGATTAATTGTGTTCTTATACTGTATTTATTTATTTACACTCTCTTGCTAAATATTTCTTTAAAGTATTTTAGTATATCAAAGTTACATAAACAAATTCAAGTTACTCGCGCTCAATTGTTTTTACTTTATTTAATGCTGACATAAGAAAACTAGAAGCAATTAAAAAAAAACACTTTTTTTCAATTTGAGGCTGCAAAATATTGAATTATAGTAGCTGGCAAACAAGCCTTACTTATATTATTTAGAACCTGTGGTGCGATGTACTAGACCAGTCACACTCATTAGCATGTGTGTCAGCAATTCACAGTATACCAGTCACTGCATTTGCATTGCGAAAGGTAGCAAATGCAATGATGATTATATGCATGTCAGTCCACCTAAATACTTCCAACTATAATATACTGTTAAAAATTGTCATTAATTTATAATGTTAAGTTGTAAATGTTTTCAATACATTTCAATTTATAAATGAAAATTAAACGTGCATCATTGATACTGCTAAACAATTTGAATAAAATTATCTTCTTTTTAATACTGTCAAGTAGAACCCAATTTTAGGAGCTCTTAATTTTACGAAACTTTGATTTGCCTACAAAATTTTCGGAAATCCTACAACTTAGTTACATCAGGGTTCTACTACCCATGCGTGCAAACACACATGCACAAGATCACTAAATATATCTTGGCAGTTATAGCAAACATGAAAGCATACTACGTATTTTAATTTTTATACTATCACGTAACCTTCAAGACCTGAAGAACTTTCTTACTGATTGCATTCTGTCATATGGTGAACCAGGCAGCACAAAATATACCATAGGTACTGTAGTAGCATAGTTCACACCTAGTACATGGTAAGTAAATGTCAAAACAAAAAAACTTTGCTCAGTTTTGTGATGAAAAACGTAGGGTTGGCATTATAGGGAAGAGCTCTCCTGAGTAGTTGCCCCTGGAGGGATGGAAATTGCACGACAATTCTGGTGCTATACATACAGAACTGATACAGTAACATCTCTCCCTATTACTACGCTGTATACTATAATATTTTATACCATCCGCTTCAACCGTCGCCACTACGTCTGACAGATCTACTGCACTCATATTGTCACTCTCCTCGATACATACTCTGTGCTCCTTTGGAATCTAACTGCAGCTACTGTGTGACCCAATTCCCAACGACTTGCTCCAGTTAGTCCGCCACCACACACGACTGTCATTATGGGAGGCCCCAAAGAGTACAGGCAATAAGAGTTCAAGATGTGTGAACTTGTATTTAGGACAGCTCTACCTCAGTACACTACTCAGACTAACAAATCACAAACTACAACAGCTAACTGCTTCTGTATCAACTGACCAGCAACAAATATTTTCACATGTCAGTGTCTGCAAAAAAACTACACACAGAGTCAGTAGCTGAATAAACATGGATCATCACCACCCTGCAACAGTCTGACGAAAAGACCGTAATTAATACTGGTTGGTGTGCTTGTCTAGTGAACAGTGATACACAACAGTTGGCAATATAATCTATCCTACGAACTAGTGCACTTTTCCGACAGTTCTGTTGGCATCTTTTTTCTTTGGTACCGGTACACTGTGAATCATAGTTTAGTTTCGAAGATATTTTATGCTCCTAACACTGTTTCACCTTCACTTGCTCATTTAGTATGTCAGAAGAACGTAGTTTCACAGAAATAACATGGTTAAATCAATTGCTGAAATTTCATTTACCAACTGTCAAAAAAAGTGCACTTGTTCGTGAAAAAGACTATGTATACAATACCTATGTAGTCTGTGTAGTGAAAGGCAGGATATAACTATGGCTGCAGCTAAACAACAATGTCCGTACAGCTAAATGCACAAAAATTATCAATAAAAATTAAGCAATTTTATAGAAATGCCTGATAACTCTCCTGCTATGGTCTTTATTTTCAAGATTACAAAATTTGTTTGAACCAAAGTTTTCCTTCATGAATTAAAAACTGGTCTGAAGTAAAAATTTGTATTTCTATGGCATTAAATAATTAGGTCCGCAGCACTAATTTTGCAGATAGCTAATGAGTCAGTTAATTAAAAAAACTACACAGATTATGACAGCAATACCCTATTTACTCTAAATACCCCTCACACAATTTTTTGTGAAATCTTTGTTGAAAAAGCTTGAAGCATGGTTTATTAGTAAAATAAAATAGGCAGAGACTGTATCAAATTGCAACTTGGCAACACTGCATTCTGACAAGACGAGGCAACACCGCTGCATTCCAGAGACAGTAGCGATGTTATCAGAGTTTCGGTACACGCGCTGCGCTCAGTAGTTTCTTGTTGGCGTGGGTAGCCATATAGATAAGTTTGTGATTACCGCATGTAAGATGACAACAAAACTAATACGTTTACAATTGTTTACTGTTGCGGAAAAATGAAAAATAATCAGAGAAGCGGAAGAAACGGGCAATCGCTCTACGGGACAAAAATTGTGTCTTTATGAAAGTTGTATATGGGACTGGAGAAGAAAAAAGTATTTATTTTTGAGAAGAAGTGGGAGCCGTAGGGCATTCAAAATTGTTTTGTTTATTCCAGGAATGATAATTTGTAGCATTTTTTGTTCAGTTTCTTTATTCACGTGCAAACATGTTTAACATGACCACAGAATTAACGAATGTAAACAAAATAAATTTGAGGCAGCCATTTGAATTTATTGTTTTTGTTACATTTTAATCAAACGTTACTACAAACAACACCCGTTTGATGCAATAAACATCTAAAATATTTTAACTGCGTTACTGTTGCTGCAGCAGGGGTGGCATTCACACGTGTATTTTGTACTACGAAGGATAGTCAACATTTATCATAACGTATAAGAATAGTAATAGTATCTCTAGCCTGAATTAAAAAAAGATAACTGTCAAGTCAGTAACGCTACAATGAATTACCGGTAATCAACCTTACCTTGTTGTACTAATTGACTGCACTTCAGATTTTGTTCAATGGGAAGCATGATGTAATAAAAATGTTTGTAGTAAAAATAAAAAATATCCCTTATTGATCCATTTCTAAATTAATTAAACTTATGTTGCATGTGCTGACCACACACAAAATTTAGCTTTGTTCTAAAGGTGCCACAGCACTTAACTGTAACAGTGTCATTCACAGTTGTTCTACACTTCTTAATTTTGTTTGCTTCGGAACATACAGTAAAACCCTGTTAAGACGTTTTTGAAGGGACTTTACACCACAAACTTCTTAGCTGGGAAAACATCTTAAATGGGAAAACTGATTTTAAAACTTAAGTCGTTATTGCTGTAGGTGCAGTCTATATTAAATTTTATTTCGGAGTCGCAAGGACAATTTAATGTACAGTAAAATCCCTTATTTACACTTTTCAGGGGGACAGAGTGAACAAGTGTAAATAGTGGGAAGGGTAAATTAAAGGAATCTCTTAAAACTCCTTCAGCTTACCTTATTTTGTGCTTTTGTTTTCATGTTTAAAAAACTCTCTTCAGGTAAAATCAAAAGTGATAGTATCCATGCAAACAATGCATTTATCATATTTTGTAACATAAAACTTGGTATAGTTTAAGTTACTAATCTTGGAATTGAATATACTGTTATGGAAATATTCACGGTACGTGCACATGCCATTTCAAGAGAACACCTTGATATGTTAATAAGAGATCTTATTATTTTTTTTTTAGCGTTTGGTTAACACTGTTCAGCATTTTACAAATTTTCTGCAATGCTACCGTGAATTTAGACAGTTACAGTACGCATTTGAAAGGGGTGGAAAGTTCTTTACTCAGGTCAACAAATGTTTCCACGAACTCGTCACACTTCTCCATGATCATCAATTGTTTTATCGATAATGCCTATTTTTTTTATTATATTGCTGTTATACAACCATCTAAACACACTGCACTAAAATGGAAATGACTTTAAAACACATCTTTTCATAATGTAACATTTTCAAACACGTTTCGCAAAGTTTAGGTTAGTTATCGTTTGCGTAAGCAAAGACAAATGAACGCATGTAAAGTGATCAATGTTGCCAATGCAGGTACAGCGATCAATAGCATTCCATACAATCGATAGTGCTAGCGGCGACAATTCTCTTGCCGCCATCTTGAATTTACTGCGCCGTGAGCACGGTCGTAGAAGAACAGGTCTGGACACTCGCCTATCTAACAATGTATTTTGCTTGACCCCTTCTTTGGCTGTAGTTCGTCTAGTTACTGAGAATGCCGTGCTTTTTGGCGCTGTTTTCCGGGCGGTCGGGCTCAAACTCCGTCCACTTTTTCCCATTGTTAAATTTATAAAGTAAATAAAGATTGCTGGAGCCTTTTCTTAAATTTGTGAGCGAAGAAAAGTATTTCATAAATTAATAAGAAACGTGTTTTTGATAAATTGTTTATCTTAGTGGAAAGGAAGTGGGCGGAGTTTAGTCCGACCGCCCTAACATCAGCGCCAATAAAAAACAATATTCTCGGTAACTTGGTGAACTACAGCCAAACAACAAGGGGGTCAAGTTTCCAGGCGAGTGTCCAGACCTGTTATTCTACGGCCGTGGCCGTGAGCACAAGCATTACATGCAATCACGGTCAATCTGCTACGGGTTTGCACATGATCACCAATGGCGGATTGCATTTATTCGGGTTACGCGCATGCGTTGGCCATCCTGAGTGTACCTGCTCGTTGTCTGTGGAACGCTACATCTCACGTCAGTTATCTATGATGACGGTACTAAAACGTAAACAAATGCGGTATTTTTCCTGCAGTTGCAGTTTCCTTTCAGTTTGTTTACTAAAGAAAATTGCGTACACTACTTTTATAAAAATTACGTTTTTTTTACAAAAGTTGACCGTATTACGCGGGAAATCAGGCACGTGGCAAAACGTAATATGTGGGAAAATTAACCATGGCTCTTATGACAAAAGTGATGGGACCAAACGACTCACCTGGGAAAACATATTTCGCGGGAATGTCTTAAGCAAGTTTTACTGTATGTAGTTAATTTACCTTAGTAATAATAATGGTTAGTTCCTTCTTATCCTATTTCTTCCAAGGCGAAGAGGGCTTAACATACATTACTAACCATCAATTAAGTAAATGCACCTATGTAATATTTATTTAAAGTATCAGATAGACATGCATCATGCCCTTATAATTGTTTTCACGCTAGAAATTTACAAGGACACTACTGAAAGTCTTGTATGAGGTGAGCACACATTAGGAAGACTGCACACCTGTTCAACACCTTGCATGTAGAGACAAATATCCATCCAATGCACAAGCCTGGACTGCCTTTACCTCTCTAGCACATCATGGCCTCTCACAAAATATCTCGATGCAGATGGTTTCCGTGCACATTAAACTATTATAAGTCAACACAACACCTTTATACAAAATACAATACATGTTAATATTTCCTTCACAATTTCACAATTATTGTATTATTTAAAAACTTATATTTATACTTGTAATGAAGTAATAAATATGCAATATAAAAAAAAAACAGACCACCGAGTTCAAAAACCTGAAATTGACTCAAAGCAACCCATCACCATCCGAGGTAAAAAATAAAAATGTATGTGCAGAACATCATCGCTTAATTTCACATCAGCACAGGGTACTGTTGTCGTCATTGTGTAAATCACAGAAGCTTGGATTGCAAGTAGAGTTCTGCATTGCCATTTGCTATTGCATGTTCAGTAGTCAATGGGTAACCAGAATCCATGTTAGGAGTGAATGAAAACAATTACAATTCTCTCCTTCAAATTTCATAGTGTTTGCATGTTGCATAAAATCCTCAGCTTTCTTTTTCTGGAAATTGTCTAGTTCATCATTTGAAAATTTTAACTCTACAATCTATATTTATCATTTGTCAAAAATTAAGTGAACCTAAAAATAAGACAGAATACATAATTCAGCAACATCATCCTCATATGAGCATACTGTACTTTCAAAATCCAACATTCAAAGTTGACAAAAGTTTTTGTAGGCGCATTACGTAGCTTAGTGGGCTTAATTCACCCAAAATATGTCCAGTTCATGGTGCATTTTTTGGTTATTCAAGTACTTGTAAAGAAATTGTTACAGTAGTTGAAAATCTCATTTAATGACATTTACATTCCATATATTTTTAAAAATGTAATAAACATAATTAAAATTAATTTATTATAATTTATTAACAGTAAGCATCCATTTTTTTTGTGATTAGACTTCATTGGTATAATAATTAATTCAATATACTGTACTACAATTTTGAACAACTGACATTAGACTTCTGCTGTACGTATTCATGCCTAATCTACATGTCAAAAAAACAATCTCGGTTGTCTAAATGGTGAAACATTTTCTCAAGTTTAATCACTTCACACACAAGCATACATTTATAAAGTAGTAAAAAAAGATTTACCTTATAAATAAATATTTGGTTTGATTAGTCTTCACAATAAATAATACTGTACTGATAGGCAAGGTGAAATATGTGTTAGTGCAAAACAGTTCTACGAACTACCAAGGATGTTTGAAGCCTATCATGCTATTACAATAAATTACTTTCAGTTAGCGTTAATCATTAATATCAATGGAAGATAGTTCTAAACAATTATCTGTTTTGACCAATTATTTACAGTAAATATGTATGTATGAAATTACAAACAATTAATTACAAATGACTATTGGCTGCGAATACATGTTTAAACTATGGCAGGCTACCTCTAAGATACTTGTTGTAGCAGTCAGTTTCCGAGCTCTGAAACTCTTCTTAGTTACAAAGTAATACACTATCACAGCTGTAGTCATTTTTACAGTTGGGAAAAAAAAATGTAAAACAAGAAAATACTGTACATTTAAAATACATTACCACATTATTTTTGCTCAGTTGTAAAAATAAATAAATAAAAAAAAAACAGACATTAAGATTATCAGTTTCAAACATCCCATGAACTACATCCATAAAAAAGTATATTTTGTTAAAATTTGCCATGTACCACTACAGACATAAAAAAACTAAGTATAAATACACGTACTACCTGTTTTTATGCTACACTCACAGTTCTACAATAAACACAGTTAACATCGAAACACAATACACAGAAAGCTGTAAAATACACACACAAGGAACACATGGACCAAATATAAGATACATCTGCATGTAATTGTACCTTAAAAGCAGCTATTCCAACGTCAGATTATTTGAGCCTAAAATATAAGTTTGGCAAGAGTAATATAAATTAAAATACTGTAGCAAAAGATCTCAACACCTGTAGCAGTGTTATTAACTGCACAAAATAAATTAAGAATTCAATAAAGTCTAAATTTCATCAAAATACATGGGTAGCTTCTTTGGGTAGCGTCCATACAAAATTTAAAAAAATAATAATAATACAAAACATGCCGCTTTCAGGCACAAGAGCCTTTCAGCTGGACACAGCAAGCTAATACTGGGTGGAAGGCAAGGAACAAAAGTTTGTGGCCTTACATCTGCAGCTTGGACTGAACATCATTCATGAGGTTGGCAGAGCGCTGCAACATAGCCCGCTCATCGTCAGTCAGCAGCTGATGCACAATATGCGTGACCCCGTTCTCTCCTAGCACACAGGGTAACGACAGGAACACCTCCTTGTCTATGCCATGCTGACCCTGTACATTAACACAACACATCACTGTCTACTCAACAAGGTTGATACAGTAGCATACTCTCCCCTACACATACTTGAAACTTACCTTCCTCTGACTCACTAACATTTTTTGAAAGAGTAATGCAGAGGCAGTTGTACTGTATGTGAAATGTAGATTTTGAAGAAACAATTGGTTTCAGTTGCCATATAGAATTTTTTTTTTTTTTGCCTTTATGCAATTCTGAGGAGAAAAATGTGAAATTTTCAATTATATATACCACAAATTCTATCTACTTTGTGCTACAATACAGGCATGACATTTGAACGTTACACATACATTAAGCTACAATCAGTCAAAAAGATAAATAATATTAAAAAAATTGCTGAATTGATTGTGGCCAGACTTTATGTTTGAAGTTTAACCGTATTGCTCCTGCTTATAGAGCAGCGCAAGGTACAATAAATACAATTTGCGGTATAAACACATACTAAAAATTTTTAGGGCTGTTTGGGATTCCGAATCTCTGGAAATTTATCGGGAAAAATTGCTTTATAGAACCCAGAGCAAGAAATAACATTTCCCAAGAAAAGTTTAAAATATTTTTAAAAAATTTGGTTGGAACAAATCATGCTGTCTGAATTATTTCGCAAACTGTTGTCAGACGCACCTTGTCAGTTTGCTTCAAAATATACTTACACTGTGAAAAATACAATAAAAAAACTTTGTAAGCAGTGGTGCCCATTAAAATGTAAACATATTGACGAGAGATAAATTGTGAGAGTACAATAACTTCACGTAGTATATATCGTGCACATATACGAGTTCAGTACACAAATTTCTGGAAGCCAATTCCATAATTTGGGGAATGAATAAGATTAAAAAGTTAGGTACATATATCGCTTTCCACCACATGAACGCTGGCAATTTACGTCAGTCACCTTTGCCATTCCATGCTGCCAACTGTTCATTATTTTGCTGCCACAACCTTTCAATAATACAATCTTCTATTAATGCTGTGAAACAGTACATAAACGTTACACTACAAATAAATAATATAACGGATCTTTAAAGTTCACTGATATAAAAAGAAATTTCGCTCAACTACATCAAAGGCATTGCAATTCCATGACCGTAAGTTACAATCTATGTTTCTGTCAGAAGAACATCACCATAATTAGTCGTCCCTCACTTCCCTCAGGGCACTGATATACCTGTGTCTAATTTTGGACTGAATTGCCTGTCAGTAGAATGTGCCAATGCAAGGTACCGACGCGTAGTTCCAACAGGACATGAACGAACCACGACCCCGGGCGTCGACGGACCTACCGCCGTCAACGATCCCCAAAGGACTGCCAAAATTAGATGGACGTTTCTCACCGAGCAGTCTGACCCGATCCATCCGTGAACACATCTTGTGCACTAGTGTGCCACAATTGTAATTACAGGTGTAGTTGGTGTAATTGGGAGTAAAGAAAGCTGCCATTTCTGTTCATGCATTTTGGTTGCAGACATTTTAGCATGTTTTCTTTTAGTTAAAAAAAAAAAAAGTTGTCTTACTTTATGATGCTGACAAAGTCGTCAAACTTTCAGGGCAGGCAGATCTGCACCGTATGTCACGTAAACAGTTCACATCAGGGTCTACACCATCAACACGAATCACTCAAGACACGCCTGCATAAACGTGGCATACCCCTAACATGTTTTAGTTTTTAGTTTGACTATTTTTGAACTCTGGTAGTTAGTATTTCCTGATCTTAGCGTTCATTTACTGAACGATTGAATAAATATTGTTTATATTGTCGGCAGTAATAATTAGGTATTTTACAATGGTAAAACTGAAAAAAAAAAAAAAAAATTTTTTTATATAAACATCAAGGTAAGTGTACATTTTAGTGAATCATAACCTAAACAAACATTGCGCGAACTTTAACTGGACAATGGACAGTGTTGCAGAAGCAAGCAAATGTGTTGTGAGCTCAAGTAATGGTGCTGAGGGAGTAAATAATTGTGCTGTGGGTTAAAGCGTAAGTGCTACAGGGATGAGTATGTCTCCAACTTACTCCAAAGTAACAATTTAGAAGTACTTTAAGACATCTGATACTGGTAACTACGAGAAATGTTTTAAGTGTGGCAAATTGTTGAAAATGACTTATGGTAGCATATCAGGTTTAATAAGATATTAAGCCCTACAGTCCATACTGAACATACAATTTTTAAATGAAAATAATAAAGAAAAATAAAATGTGAAACTGTCCAGCCCGGGTAAGTTTGTTCCCAAACAGCTAAAAATTAAAAACACATTTAAATGGCAGCACACTCACCTAAGGGCAATAGAAATTACTTTCCCAAAAAGGAATTTCTTTTAGTTGAGCACATAGAACTTTTTTTTTCATGAAAATAATGTTTGTTTTAGTTTTAAGTCTGTAGACTCAACAGTTTAAACAGAGTGGTTACTTTTCAGAGTTTATGTTTAAAACCAAATTTCAATTGATAAACATAGGCTTTCAGAACTACAGTAAGAGTAATGTATTATATATATCTTTTGAAGCAAATAAATGTGTGTTGATCAGCTTTATAAACATATTTTATGAAAGTCCAAAAATATTAAGAATTTCCCAATCTTGTCCCATTTCCCAAAAGAAAATTTTTTCTTGCCAGAATATTTTCAGACCTGTAATTTTCATTTCTGCATAGCCTTAAAAAATTTTAATTTTTTTCTCAGAATTCATAAAATCGGGAAATAAAAAAAATCTTGACATGGTGACAAACTGAGCCTAAGGCCATGGGTTCCTACCTATTTATGCTGTTTTTGAAAGATAATTTTTTAAAATCCTAAACAAAACTGTTGCATAGAATTTTGGCTAATTACTGACTTAATTTAATATTCTTAGTCAATAATAAGCCAAAATAATACCTATTAAAATTTGAAAAAATTAGGATGCATAGTACAAACAATTTCCAACATTTCTACACACAGTATTGCGATATCTGCTCCCTTTCAGGATTTAAAAAATAGCACTTACTAAAATATCATACATAGTGTAATGGTGCTCCTACATCGCTCTGTTGTAGTTATTATCTAGATGTTGGAAGTACGTTGCCGATGTCCCTGTACGCGGCAACAGAATGTGATGGTGCTGCTTCGCTCTGCCGTGTTGTATGTGTCGTCTGTAGAGTTATATATGTAGTTCCTTGGCACACTGCGACACGTGTAACGGGTTTACGTGCTTTGGGTTATTATTGTTACTGAGAGATGTAGCTTGCAGGATGACGATACCAAAACAAACACCCCTATTTGTTTTACGATTATTTATTTGCAGCTGCGATTGTGATCCAATATAAATAGGTGTACATTGTCAACAACCAAAATAACAAGATTAACCGGTGACATGACCGGAGATAGTTCGCCCAAAACAACTACTCCCGAGTGTCTGCCCAAGACAATTGAGACGCACGGTATTGCGGTTTACAAACTTAGTACTCGTAATTTGCTTCACTCATGAAGATGGCTATACTATTCTATATGGTGCTATACCTTGGCACGCCTGGAGCTACTGAGTACAAAAGAGAACAGTAAAATTTTAAACCAGATTAAATTTAATCAGAGCGATTTTGCCCCCGAGGCTTGACTTCCCTGCGCCAGCGCTCCCGTACACGTCCTCCCTGTCCCGCCATGACACTTCCAAGCAAGAGAACTACGACTAGCCTGCCACATAAATCCCATTCCAGGAGAAGCAAGCTAAGAGGCTACTTGAAATTTAAATAATCCAAACAAGGCAAAATATAAGAAAAGTTTACTTAGAAAAGTTGCTACAAATTAAATTAGCTTTAAAATAAGTCTAAACACGATATAAATCCGATAAAATTGACACGTAAAATTAAATACTTTTCTCTTGCTTTAAAGTTGAATTTAAAATTAAAAGGAAAATTTTAATGTAAATTTCTCTATTTGCATCCCCAATTACAGTAATAGGTTGGATCCCGCCGTATACATCCTTAAACAAATTAAGTTGGCCTACTTAATTTGTTATAAACAGACAAAAAAATATTAATTAAGACAAAAAAAATTTAAATTACTGTATGATAAGAGGCCAAGTAAGTGCTACGTGCCAGTGCACGTCACAATAGGAACACGTAACCTTAAAGAGATCTATATGAATTGAAATCCACAGCGTGTTTCCATATTCAGGCTAGGTCTCATTGTGTATGAAAAGGCCAGGATGATCAACTATAGAGATGGGTCTGTCACCCTCTGGCCCAAGGAAAGGATGAGGTTAGGAGAGTTGAATGTTTACACTCTAACATTATTTGTATTAAGGCCACTGCTTAATTCAGAGTCCTGGGGCAAGCAGAAATAGGGATTTACAAGTTAAATTGTTTTTGGGGATGCTCATCACGTCTCATATCACTCTGACAAATAAAATTTTCTTCATTGAAATTATAAAAATATTGCTACAGGGGGAAAAATATTTAAGTAGGTGTTTTAGAGTGTTCTTTGCTCTAAAATGGTTACTTATTTGTTATTTGTAGTGCTCAAGGAATAAAAAAAAAACAGAATAAAAGATTGTATAACAATGTGCACTGCACCAAGATGCAAAAAAAGTCAGGGGTGGCATTAATATACATTCGACTGGTAATAAACATATATTATATGACATGTAAATCTCTATTTAGAATATTAGAAAATTACAAACTCATCACCAGCATAAATTAACTTCATTAGTGAACTTGATGTTACATTGCAACATAAAGTAATAAAAATTATACAGTATTTAGAGACCAAATCAAAATCAAATTCCCTGTGTATCACTCAAAGCTACAAGAAACTTTGTACTAATAGAAACAGCATTAAAAAAGCTGTCATATCACGGATTCACAGTATTACCTATTCCTATTTTGAATTAGTATTATTATTATTGAACTTAAGAATTTTTATCTTAGTGTATTACTTTAAAAAAGCCACATATTTCACTGCTTTATATTTAGGTAGTTAGGCCTAGTCTTTTTTGGCAGCAAAGACATGAAATTCAGAATAAAATTATTGTTTAGTTAGTCAACAAACAAAATAATGAAAATTGATGTAAAAAAAAGTGCCCAAGAATCCAAATAACCGTTTGAAATCTTTAAATGCCCACTGGTAACTAATAAGGCTTATACGTATAAACTAGTCACAGAAATGTGAGCACTAAGACACCAGTTATTTATTTCTTCACATTTCAACTCGTTTAATTTTTTCTACGACTTGGGTACAGATTTCACTCCCCTCAAAAAGGTCTAAAATTAATGCATAAGGCTACACATAAGTTTTTTTATAAATAGTTTTTCTCGACAAGGTGGGTTTACAAAATGCTCTTATTATCGTAAGTAGACTATACCAGCTTTATATAGCAAATAAACCCAAGTTATTCTTCTTCTGCTGGTTTATACTATTGAGTACTTGAATTTTTTTTTAACTCTGTAAATTTGAAACACAACAGTAACAAATTAAAAAACAAAATATTTAAAAATAGACTGCCAGCTAAATGGTATAAAAAAATCAATATTTAAGAAATTCTAAAGGTTTCAAAGTTCTGGCGACCATTACAGTATTTGAATCTATAGTACTGTCTTTTGGATGAACATCTGATAATGTTTTAGAGTAAAATTTTGTGCCTGCTGTAACCTGAACTGTACAGATGCACAAGAAAATTGATAACTAGCGTTAGTGGATCAACTTTAAACACAAAAGTGAAACAATTACAGTATTACTTGCAGCAGTGAGTTTGACACAGTTAAAGAATAGCTAGGTAATAAACTTTCATACATCAACCGTCATGGTGGAAAATAGACTCGCCAATGAACTTCCTTATCCCTCCTAATCTGTTTGTTATTGTGACATTACAGGCTACTTACACTCGCAAGAAAGTAAGCACTCTGAAGCCCAGCAACATAAATAATGTGCAATACTTACATTTACAAGCGTCGACACAGCGTGAATGTTGCCTCCATTACGAAGGATGGCCTGCGCCAATGTCGCTACACTCAACCCTATTGCCCAAGATGTGTAGCCTTTCAGTTTGATCACTTCATACGCACTACAACCAGAAAACACTCATTCCCTTAAAAACGCATTTTTTAAACTGTGGAGTTAAAAACTAAATCACTAAAATGAAGCTCATACTAAAAAAAGAACACTACTCACCTCTGTACAACCTGCCTGTGCAAGTCTTTCCAATTCTCTTTATCCTGATCTGTTCCAATGGATGGGTCAACATCGCGTAAACGGACACCAGCGATGTTCACCCCAGACCAAACTGGAACTGTAAAATTCATTTCATGTCAACCAAATGCTCAGTATTTCAAATCACAGTTTCATCTGAACTAGCTCGTAACATAGATACAATAATGACACTTTTGGGGCGACAGAAATACATATACAGACAATGAGCATGATATTTGTAAGAAGGAAAATGGCAGTACGTAACAAGACTAGACTGAGATAAGTAGTAGAGTAGGAAAAATGTGGTGGAATGGGCATGTCAAGAGAATAGAAGGTGAAATTAAGGTGGTTGTCTGGCAAGGCCGCCAAACTGGTGTGCAAATCTTTGGTAGTTACCAATTTATTTGAAAACTGCTCATCGCACATAAGTGACATCTGGTTAGGAATAGCATTTTAAGAATATTACATGTGTGTATATATACCCTTTCAAGTTCACCACTATTCGATGCTTATTTTCTAGCGGCCGAGAATGGCAAAGATGAAAATTTTTGCAGTCTCTTTTAGATACGTAAATATTGGCTCAGAATCTTAAAATGCACAGGCATGTACAATATACCTTTATCTTTATTAACATGTCTTAAAATGATAGGGTCAACACTGAAATTCTCATACAGGCAAGTTGACTGCGAGAATACTGCATGTCAGGTCAACAACTTGAGGCTAGTGTAAGGCGTGAAGCACGCGCCATTTCATTCTTATAGTTTACCGACTTCCACGCTTTGAACGCGCAATATACGTTCATCCAAACTGCCACCCTAAGACCATAGGTATCTATGTACAGAGTTTTTTTTATATATTATTTCTGAACTCTGGAGAGAAATATATTGCAAATCTACCACACAGATTTATTTTAAATTGCTTAAGATTTTTTTTGTAATTTTTTGCAAATTATTAACGAAGACATTTGAGCCAATAACTAAACAAACAAAATAAGAGTATATAATTTTTTGCTTTGAAAAAATATTTGGCTACATAGTAAAACCATTTTCAAAAAAATTGTGTAAGGGTGCTATAATACCTGTTCCCGTTTAGAATTTAAAACACTATTCACAAAAACAGTGTAAATAGGAACCTATGACTTTAGTCAGATACATACATATACAGAATGTTTGAATTAAACAGTACCAAAGCAAAAGGCCATGACGAAGACCATGTACGTAATACAACAAACTAAGGGTGATGCCTGATGCAAGGGTGCTAAAGAATGAAGGTTTGCGAGACTCGCTAGACTAAAAACAGATATACAACAAACCACAAAAAGACAAATATTACACTATTTTTATTTTTATGACATAAACCGTAAGCAACTTACCACTTGTATCTCCGTGTTCACCAATGATCCAGCCATGGCAACTATTGGGCGCTACATTCACACGCTCCGACATGAGGAAACGAAACCTAGACGAATCGAGGTTGGTTCCAGAGCCAATAACACGATTCTTTGGCAATCCACTCAGCTTCCACGCCACATATGTGAGAATGTCCACTGCAAACACATTCACATTTCTTGAATACTTTTAACTAAAAAATGTTCTATATATATAAAAAAAAATATTTGGGGCAAGTACAACATTATAAAATGTAAGTAATATGAATAGTAATACAGCTAATTTCTATTTTTAATATAATATTATCTGCAAATAAAAGCAGAAAAAATCTTTGCTTATACTATTTGAGAGACCTGCTAAAGATTATGTAAAATCAAGGACAGTTATGCTGTAGGAGGTTTCCAAGCAGCAGACCTTATATCATACATAATTTAACCCTGCCTGAAGGCACAAACACGACAATTTTACACTTTCATTAAGCATAGCCATCAACACAGAAGAAATAAAATGAAATTACTCAGGGTTACAAATGAACATAATACCCATGTACCTGGGTTGCTGACAATCAGGAGGATCGTATCTGGACTATGCTGGATCAACTTAGGAATGATTCCCTTGAAGATATCAGTGTTTCTCTGCACTAGGTCTAGCCGAGATTCACCTTCCTTCTGGCGAGCCCCCGCAGTTACGATGCACAGCTTTGAGTTTGCAGTTGCAGCGTAATCTAAGGGGAAAAGTCAAATGCTCTACAGTGTACTTCATCAATGACAACAGTATTCTGTATTTTAAAACAATAAACACAGTACTACAAAAAGTGATATGCCATGTTTAGGCTAAGTAATTAAATGGTTATTCAAACTGTGTTGCTACCAGATTAAATTCCTCCACAAAATAAGACCAACTTGAATGAAGAAAACTCAAATGAGTCAAAATTTGTATGTTAGGCATACATTAGCTGGCTACTATCTGGAAGTCATAAAAATCTGCCAAAAATGTATTATTGTGGCACAAGCAATTCTGTGTAATCAAATGTGATGAATTTTTAAGCCTATTAAAGTTGACAAAAAACATTGTTTAGCAAAATAATTATGTACGATGCCAAGTTAAAGAGTCTGAAATTATCTATTGATCAATGCATCAAGTAAATTGCTACAACAAAATTGCAGGTCAACCTAATTTTTATAACGTTACTTAACAGGTTATTGCACAAATTTCTGAAGAAGCTCCAAAAACTTAGGTAATTATCTACTGTACCATGACTAATGACAACTTCAGATATGTAGCAGCATATTAAATTGGGTTCCTGTAAAATATTGTGATATTTATAGTTTCGTAGGCCAACTACATTCACAACTTCAGATGTCCAAATGTTAAATAAGACATGACATAACATAACCACTTTTACCTGTGCTAGCATTCACCCTGACATTTCTCATGAACGTCAAGCCGTGCTGCAGATCCATCATCTCTCCCTTTAACTTGTCTGCGACTACATCAATGAGGACTATTTCACTTGAAACATTCTGGAAAAGAGGTACAAAATAAATTATTCACAAACAGAATACAACAGAAGAAGTTAATGTCTTTGAAAGATTCTTTTCATGGTACAATTATTATGGCTATTTACATAATATTTCAGTGCTATGTCACCGTAGCACTGCAGTGGTGAGTCCACAATATTAAACCATAGTTAATATTCTGGAACTTGACATATTGGAGGAAGTGCAAATTCAAGATCACAAACAAAATGTTTCAAAACAACAAAATCCAGGACACATAGCAGTGTACTACATACCAGTCACATTACATTACAGTCCCAGTTATAAGTTAGCCTGTATGAAAACACAGGATTTTGCTCACAAAGCAGTACACAGACTGCCAAATTTCTGCAAGTGAGCTTATTATAGATAATGCATATTAATAGTAAAAATATATTTTTGGGGTTAGTTCCCCATAACGTTATGACATACAGTGGAACCCTTGAATTACTCCCCCTGACTCTACACTTTTCCTGCCATTTACATTGTTGTATTTGGCCCCATTTAATGATTTTACATTATAACCTTCCCTCAGATTACACTTTCCTGCATTTTACACCATTTTTAATGGTCCCTTGAGAAGTGTAATAAAGGGGTTCCACTGTAGTTGTGAATTTTCTTCAAAAGTTTGTTGTTCAACTGAGAATTTACATACCATACATACTTTAACATATGTACCTAACACTGATGCGTTGTTTCCTAAATACCACATGTTGCAATGTTTGACATAGTTAGAGCACAGTGATTTCCTGGTATTTGACAAGTGCACAAAGTTGTTTATCACTGAAGTAATACGTTACATTCGAGGAGCAATTCAGCCTTACAGAAGTTCTAATCAAACCCAGTAAAACTAAAGAACTCAAAAGATAATATTCCCCTGAAGGTCGATTCACACACGAAGCTACGCTATGCTTTATCTGCTGCGCATTTCATAGAGCTCACACACAAAGCATTACTACTGATTGTTTATTACAGGTCATTCAGAATAAAGTGAGCACTAAAAATTTTACCTTTGAAAAAGTAACCATTACCGTATATAACTATAGTTGCCTTGCTGCTTGTATGGTTGGCAGCAAAATTACACAATACACTTCCACGTATTTTTCTATTTATGTACGACAATACAGAAACAAAATTAACAGATATAAACATAATTGTATTATATAATTAATATATTTTTTTTTAAAATTCAAACTGCATCAATTTATATTGACTGCACAATTTATCTTAAATGTGCAAACACCAAGTGACACGTCAAGAGAAGTCAGAAATTTCCATCGTTAGCCGTTAAGAGCGGAACAATACAAATTGGCTGAATATAGAACTTTAGCAGGGGTTTTTTAAGTGCTCACTTTATCCTGAATCGCCCATAGAGTTGTAGCAATAGACATAACGTGGCGTGTCGTAATATGAAGATTAATTTAGACAAACTATCAGAGAATTTCATGGCCTTCACAGAATCTTAGAAAAAACCGTTAAGAACACTGGATTGTGGAAAGCCATTTTACCTAAGAAATGACTTGCTGTATTCATAGCGCAATAAATATGACTAATCTATATTTTCAGCATTTTAATAAAGTTCCTCTTTCATGTAGTTTGTTTCTATTCTCTGCCTCTGTGCTCGCTAGTACAGTGCCCGGGGAGGTAGGATTCAGAGCTGCTGCATGCTACATCAACTACAAATACTTACTCACCAATAAAAGAGTACAAACAAATGCAAAAACAGAATTATCAACATAACCTCACTTGTAAACATACACATAAATAAAAACATACACCAGTGAAAACATGAATTGCCTCTGAAAAACACAGGGAACTCAATGCAATGCAATTTTTAGCTCCCAATCTCAAATATAGCTAACCATGACCATAATTTTTGCCTTAAATATTCTTCATATAACTTTTGTTACCCTGATTGGTCACTAGTGAGCATATCCAGCTCAAAGTGTAGTACGAACCGAGATAAAAATCTTTTGACCAAGCATGGTTTAAGTTAACATTAACGTAACATCGCACAATATGTGAACTACTTCTGAACTAACACGCCTCAAGGTTTCAATGTACAACATAGAATAGTCCAACAAAACATAGTACAGTTGTGTGTCTGAATCAACTTTTAATGTGTATTAATCAACTAACCTACCCTGATTTGAGTTTCACCTGTACACAATGCAATAAAATACAAAGAATAAAGAATTTCACAACTTTACTATAAAACCAATCTATGCAATACCAGTAAATTGGTATCCGAAAGTAAAACTAAACCTATTCAGAGTTATTTTAATTTGTAATACAATAAACAATGGGCTAAAAAAATGGTTCCTGGATTTTCGCACGTGGAAATAGTGCCAGATACTGCTTCTAGTTTGAGGGTTTTCTAGGAGATTTCTGGTTTTCCCTGCCCCTTCATTTCAGTACTGCTACTCACACCATCACCCCTTACCAGAACTAAAAAACTGTTAAGTGCTGACCAAAACCTCTTCACTCACTCACCCACTCCTGTAAATGCCCCACTACTACGTTTAGAGTCACAACTCAAACCAGATTGAATTACGAGTGAACTAAAAAATCTTGATTCAAATTTTACTTTAAACACCCTACCAGTCCAGTCGGCAAAGTGGACTAGATTGTAGAATCTGGATTTAGTGAGCGAGTGATTCTGGTCAGCGTTCAACACAGAGGTCTTTAGCGCTGGTGAGGGGTAACATGAGGTGAGCATGGAACAGTACTGGAATTAAAGAGTGGGGGAAACGGGAGATCCGAGAAAACCTGCAGACCAGCAAAAATCTGGGGACCAACTCCACCGGGAATCAAACCTAGATCGCATTGATGGAAGGCAAATGGTCTAACCATTCGTCTTAGTGGGAGGTGAATGGTGATCGAATTGAACGCAGACTAAACAGTTGAATCCAGTCCAAGTTCAGTTCCGTCCAGTCAGAAATTTTACTATGTTGTGTCTCGGGGAAAGGTTAAGGGGATGACTTAAAATCTGTAACATTATTGACACTGTAATTGTGATGTCTTGAAATGTTTACATTAACAGTATTTGGACATGAAATAATCCCTGCACTTTTTTCTATTAGGCTACAAGGTACTGTACAGTCTCCCATGCAACTGAACAAATATTATACAAATGAACACACAGAAATTCGTATGGGCAACAGTTTAAAAAAAAACTTTAACAAAAATGTACAATTTAAAATTGCCTGCAGACCACTGAAAACAAGGCGTGTTGCATTACTGCTGTAGGTGTAGTGTACAATTATATTTACTGGCAAGAACCTTCACTAACTTGGTTTGTTTAGCCTTTAAAAAAACACCACAAACATGACTGGCTTGGTTCAGCTCCCTAAGACTTAATTTGGCAAATTTTACGTGGAAAGAAAACACACTGGGCTAATAATATTTTTAGGCATAGGTTCATCACCATCATTTGCAGTAACCAAATTTGGTATCATGAACAGACTCTCTTAGCAATAATTTTTAAAAATGATAAATGGCACTAATTAGAAAAGTTTAAAATGCTTTTCTGCGAAACAATTCTGTAACATTTGTCCAAAAAATACAACTACCATTCCATCACAATTAAAATAATATATGCTACACATACAAATAAAAAAAACTCGACTACAAACATTACTTATAATGTTGTCAGATAAACAGGTGGTTGGTTGGTTACATACCTGTGTCAGAATGCTGAATGCACATGCCATGCCCACTTGCCCAACACCAACAACCGTCACTTTGCTGCCTGACGAATCCTTCGGCTGCGCCACTTGGGTAAAAAGTTTTTCTTTCACAGAACTCATTTTATTCTGTAAAACAAACATTCGTTAGTTAAATTTTTGCTGTGAAACATTTACCGGGAAAACATAACAGCCTCAACAGAACATACCTATTCAACCAACGAGCATAAAAAAAGACAAAATAGAAAAAAATTAATGAGATGAATATTGCACAGTAAGTACGATTTAATTGCGGTAAATACTGATATGACAGATCGTCATTACGCCGGTATGTTGTGACTAAAAACAATACAATCTACAATCAAGTTCACAAGCAATTAAATCTTAAAAAATATCATAATTTAAGTAAAGAGGAATCTTAAAAAAAAAAAAAAAAACTTACGTGTTAAAAGCCAATAAAACTTGACGTGACAAAATTTCACTTTCAAATCGCTACCTACCACTGCGCTCGCCACCGCCTTTATAACCAGCAAATAGCAGAACACTTTCCTCTGAAGGTGACCTTCGACCACTCAGATAGTCAAGTACGTAACTCTTTTTATTTTTCTTTATTATTTATAGCAATTTATATTTACCACAGAATTTCATGTACACAAACATTATTAGTTTAGAGTTTACCAGGTTAACAAACACCACAAAGCTTTCGATTTTTTTTACACTCGAAACTTAATTTGACTCATAAGTTCTTCGCGCACGCGCACGGCACGGTGAGTTCCTGCCTGACGTCACGGACGCAACCCGGAGAACTCACCCACTTTTCCTTCAACTTCTACGAATACGTTTATACAAGACCGCGAGAAGTTGCGTCATGCGGGAAAGGCGTCTGGCCCATGTCTACGTGATGTGGCTCATGACACCCGTAGATTGGTCTTTCTAAAATGCACCCAAAATAATATTGCAAATCAGCCATAAATCATTAACTTTCTAATTAGATTTTGTAGCTCGTATATAGATAGTTGCCGCGCTAGTTTTTGTGAACCAAAACCTTTTCCAGCAGAAATGTCTTTATTAGTCAAATTGGAAAGAATCTTGCTGAAACGTAGCTATTGATCGCAACAAAAATACAGTGCGTATGTCAATGACCTCTCCAGTAACCCAAGCGCATGCCCACGACACATTTAAATTGTGTATATATTTCTTACTGAGTGTGTGCGTGTAGAAAACATGCACTCATTCTACTTGAAAGCAGCATATTTGGCACGTATGTTGAGAGCAGTGGAGTAATAGGTTGGACTGCTGCATTGGTTTGTTTAATGCCAACACAATGAATCATAATCCTGGTAACTATTTTCTTTTCACATACTTCGTACTTTCCTGTCACTTTTTAATATAAACAAAGTACCCTGAGTAACAACCAGTGTTTATATGTATGTGTTTGTGTGTGCATATATATATAGAGACACACACACACACACATCGTTTGAAGAGAGTTTTCTTTTCGTATATTGACACAGTGGGTACACGTGGAATAGTTTAAAAAAATGTATTTATGCACACATTGCAACATTTTAAACGCGTGGTAGGCTCATGGTGGTCAGGTGTTTAATCAGCTGAGTATGTTTCGTGGCTGAAACATTGCCACATTCCCTGAAGTGGGGTGGAGGTATTATTTTCCTGGTAGGAGCTTTCTCATGAAATGACAATATTATGTGTCGTGCAATGTGATGTTAGATGTTTTATGACTTCCGCGTACCTCTGGGCTAGACGCAATTTACAAGACATGATCCTGGAAGTGGGCTATACGTTCTTGTTCACGCCTCGGTGATCGAAAGCAAACTACATATCTTTTGATGTCCACTGTATCTTATTACAGGTTCATTATCATTTGCCCTCGGCTGTACACCTGTGTCTTCGATTGAACTCGTACTGGCGAATACCAAACACAATTTTTTTTTTTCGTAAGACCTATGTAAAGTATCAGTGGCGGCTTGTAGGTTGTTGCCAGATGAGGAACAAGTTGCAGAGAACTGGATATGGTTGTGCGCTAGTTGACACTATAGCCATTGACACGCTGGTATGTAGTTACCGCTTATCATTGACTGATGACAATGAATAAGTAGCCAGTAGATATTTCATGATCATTGGTATACGGCACACATTGTGATATTTTCGCAATCTAGGTGGACAAAAAGCAATTTTGCAAAAGAGACGTATGCGTATAAACATCACATATTTCCATGGTAGAATAGCCGTAGTTTGTAGAAGTGACATTGTTTTCCCGGTGTGTAGGTTGGCTGTGTGGATCCACGTCACAACTTCTTAGAACCTACACGCAGAGGTGATAGCACCGCGCGCTGCTAGAGTAGTTGCCTGCATTTCCTTGGCTAGTGCACATCTCATGTGTCATATAACGGCGTTTTAAAGGTCGCATAAGTGTGCATATATAACGTTAGAATGTGTTGTGTTTAGCGATTTAATCTGGGCAAAGTAGAGACTTCAAACTGTGAGTATGCAGAACATCTAGTGTACAGTAACTGAAAGAAAGTGTATTTTAATTCCTTAATATTGTTCCAGGGTGAAATCGCATGCTGCTCCAAAGTGGACTTTTATAGACTTTGTAAATCGCGAAAAAAAATTGCGCACATTTGCGCGCTGAACTGATATTCGAATTTTAGTACAATGTCGCTACACATTCTCCATCAAACTTTATGTGATACATGGCTAGGTACCACAAGTTCAACACGGTTTAACACCTTACTCGTGCACGTTTCGCAATCAGTTTATGAACACGCACTGACCCATTAATCGATATCTGTTATCAGTAGCGGATTCGAATCATATTGGGGGGGGGGGGGTGTGGCGGTCCCTTGCGTGATTTTATGGATTGTAAAAAATACCAATCATCTCAAAAGTGTTGTTTACTGTTACAGAACATTAAAAATAACATACACAGAAGTAGGACACATTAAATGTACTTGGATCATCATAGAACAAAACTCCAGTATCCTTGAGGCGACTAGACTTACTTTGGCTACATAATGTTGAACATGATTTGGTGGGCGGGGGGGGGGGGGTGCTTCAACCCGGTAGCCTCCCCCTTGACATCCGACACTGTCTGTTACTAAGGCAACTATTAGGGCATTTTGTAACAAACTTGAAGAAAGGTGGAATAAAACATCAAGACTTCGCAATCGTTTTAAAGCAAAAAAATATTTCTGGCTTCAGTGGAATGTGAACTTTTTTGACGATGTACAATCGACACCTAGCACGTCGCAAATTCAACGTGGTAGGCCACAAAAAGGCTTTACTAAATGCACTTTAAAGTAAAAAAAAGAAAGAAAAGTGAAATGTCTACTTCAACAAACAAGTCAAGAGGAGCTATCGTTGGCCACGGAAGTGACAAATTGCGACAAGAAGATAAGAGGGATTCAGTGCAGGTACCTCGCCCCAGAGAGGAACAACAATGAAGATGTCTCGCAAAGCAATCCTAAAAAAAACGAGGCAGGGTGCAAATTTCTCCAACTGAAGCTTTAATATGCACATCTCTCAACTCTCCAATATAATATTATTCGTAACAACTGCATAATGTTACAGAATGAGCTTAATCCTTCTTACAATAAAGTGAAACTGCTAAAGAATACTTTTCACAGGAATATCAGCAGAAGTTCCACTACAATCTCTTGTAGACCGCACAATAAAAAGATTGGCAGAAGTAAAAAATATGTTTAAATGACAGCAGATTTATCTAACAGCACTGAACTAGAATTAGTGATAAAATTGGTTTGCGTTGGATCTGAACAAAGCAGATACTGGACAAATATTTTCTGAAGTATATCAAACTGATTACAGACTATTATCGAATTCTGTGGTGACTCTCCAACTGCTAACTTTACAAGAATAAACTGGCATAATCCTGCACCATCAGCAACTTTGCAGACACAGCAAATTTATTTTCACTAAAGAGACCGTGCAAATGATAACGTATGAAACACAAGAAATACAGGATAAAAACAATAACCTGAAACCTACTCAAATACATGTCAACAACACAGGTATCACAAAATTGACTATAGTATTTTTCTGCACGATAGACGGCAAAGTCTGCAACGCAGTTTCGACATGTGACTCGACTAAAAATATGCTATTTATGTGGAGCCAAACCGAGCGAAATGAATGACTTACGCTCTGTTTCAGGTAAATCTGTTAACAGAGACTTTCTCGCATTTGGTTTGTCTCCTCTTCATTCTAGGACACGTTTATTTCAATGCATTCTTCGCATTTTTTACAGACTGCAAATACAGAGCTGGCAATAAAATAATTGTTGCCGAGGAAAAGAAACAGGTGCAAAAAGACTTTCGAAATCCACGACAGCAAGTTGGAAATACAAATGACGGCAACACAGACGTGAAATCTGCAAGAATTACCGGTGTTGATGCTGATCTCATTAAACATTTCACGTGATATTGGAGGTTTTAGGGATCTGACTCAAGGTCATTATTGATAAATTTGAGACATATTAATAAACCACAAGGGTATGCCAACATATATCCTCACGCTCATGTAAATAGAACCACGCTAAACAATAATGTATCGTTCATTTTTCGGCGTTCTCATAGCAATTCCCGTTAAAAAAAGATAACTAACTGTATACACCTGCGATTTATTATTTTTTTTAATATACAGAGTAGAATTTATTTAATGTAACATTTTTTGCTTCTGTTGTATGTTCACTTCGTGTTTCTGGAAAATTAACCTTGTCAAGGAACAGCATAAGCATCTATACGTATTGCACAACTAGATGATGTTTGATGTGTTTATTTATAGTGAGTTTATTTATTAACAAAAATAATAGCTAGTGTATCACTGTATAATGCATTCTGTGTGGTACACAGAATGTGACAAATTTACGATTTGATCAATAACATAGCTGAAAAATATTGGTGTCATGCTGAATGTGCCGCGATAATGTCAATTTTACTTTGCAAATGCAAATAATTTCAAAGTAGACTAGAATTGAGGTATTAATATTGAACTGGCGCGTCTAATTTGCGTCTGTCACGGCAAATAATCCTCCAAGCAATTTAGGACTATGCGACACGTCGACGAATATATCTCGATAAGCCGATACTGTTTTGGAAAGCTGTTTAACATTCCGAGAGCTGAGGTCGACGTATCGATGTCGTGGTAAACATAGTCGAACTTCATTCCACAAGTGACAGATGAGTATCGGCATCAACTGCTGGTTGAACTGCGTGTCCCGTTCAAAGGGGTACAATCAAGACCAATGCTCACGGCCTATCTCTCTATGTGTGACCAAATTGAACGGCGCCATATTGCAGCCCGTAATATGCAATGTCCTGAGCCAATGTTTTTTGTTGAAAATAAGAACCGTTCCGCACACCCCAGCTAAAGAACACAATTCCCTATCTTCTGCTGCAATATGTCAGCGTACAATTTGGACATGTAACACTAGAACAGCGTAACAGTCTGGTTCTTTTATGACGTCTTTGGTCCCGTCCACCTCCCCCCCCCCACCCTTCCACTACATCCACTCCCCAGGTCGCGAGTATATTTCTTCCTTTCGCAATATCGTGCCCGAAGTGTCTGTGAAACTGTTTCCGCCACTGGACCTATCTTGGCACGGTCTCTTTATAGAGATGACCAGAAGTGTGAAGCACATTCAGGATGAGATCATGTTGCCTGCCTATAAAAACGGCGGAGTGAACACAACAGAAGGGCGCAACAGTAGCGGAGCTCGCCCTTCATCAGAGTTTTCCTACAGCCACAACGAAAATATAATATATAGAAATATGTTCCGGTGTGGCCAAAAATGAAAGAAAGAGACTCCTCTCGACCAAACTTTTCGGTTTTTTTTTATTGCCCTATCTTCTATAGAAGCTGAAAGTAGCTCTTTATTATGGGAGGCATACACACAGCCCTAATCGCTGTCGTGTCTGCCCAATCCCAGCACGTCACGTGCTTGCTCTGCATGTTTCCAGCATGTCCGAATGTTCAGTACTGACTGAACGAATCCGCATACCTGCCTTGTTTGTTCGTTTGAGGTCTAAAAACGTATGCGCTCTTTAAGCCAGAAGCTGTTCGCTCATCGCTTACCGAATAGTATTTACACGCATAGCGAACACTGTCTTCATGTCGAAGACTACTAGCCTGATGGTAATTTTAAGACGGTAATTTTATTTATTTTTAAACAATTGCAGTAAAAATACGAGTAGTGCGATAACATAAAAAGTATTTTTAGAACGTTTGAATGAACCAATAGCTATTTCTAAAAAAAATTATCCTTGGAGTCTAACGAGCTACCGGGAACTGTGTTTTGAACACGACATTCTTCGTTAATGTCATGGACTTTTAAAAACAACTCCAATTAATACTCAATCATTTTTAAATCGTATTATTCTCAATAAACCTTTGCACTGAAATCCCAGCACGACAGTTTCTGAAAATGTTTTAAAAATTATTTTTATTTATTTCTTCAGTCAGCATAATTTCAAGGAATTTTTGGCGCTAAATAGAGATATAGTACACACAAGGAGCACAGTTTTTAAGCATGGACATCAATTCATTCTCCTTTCCTTAATACGTTACTTGCAAATTTTCTGAAAACCTATTTGCGAGAGATACGTCGCGCACGGAGATATCGAACCAATCAAATGTTTTTTTGTAGCCAGCGAATATTCATGTTACCAACATCCGACTGAACTAATAAAAGGGAGAGTTTCGATTTTCTTTCATTTTACAATTGCTTTTTTATTTTCATTCTCTTATTAAAGTTAAACGGTACAAATTGACAACAAATGCCCGGTCAAAGTTTTGAACCCCGATGCACGCGAGAGCAATCAGAGCTTAGTATCTGCTCAGCGGCGACTGAAGCAGACAGTTATAACATTTATCTCCCATCTTACATGACACGCACGTAACTGAGAAACAGAGAGACGAGTATGAAAAGAACATTACCTTTGATTTGTTATAGCTTATTTTGTGATTTTTTTTTCTTTAAAAAATATACACCGTCCCAATTTGGACGAAAAAAATTTTTCATCATGTTTGAATAATTTTTTCAAGACAAAAGTACTATGGTTTTAGCAAATAATTAAATTGAATACATTTTCACTAGTAAAATAATTAGCTGAAATCAATTAATTTATGTTTAGAAAAAACAAGAGTACATAACTTAACAAAAACTATTTCCAACGAAACTATCCTTTAGCCTCGAAAAGAAATTCTCTAAAAAAAAAAACAGAAATGAGATATAAAAGTCTTATTGTTGTATCTTTTCATATTTTGTTGTCTGTAATTTTTTTAAACACTTGGGCATTCTGCACTCTAAAGCTAACGTAGTCTGTCCTTCATTTCTGTTCAAATGCCATTACTGTTTGTTATTATTTTATTTTCAGCGCCCTTACGTAGAGAAAGTTTACACAGCAATTAAAAATTACAGACGTTGACTTTGAAATCCTAAAAAAAATTTCTTCGATAGAAATACTTTCAAACTGTTACATCGTTATTGTGAAAAAACGGGAGCCTATAAGTTTGATAATTTCAACGTTAGCTCACTTGTTATAAATGTATAGACGATAGTCACTACACGCGTAATTTTTTTAACTAAAAAAAAAAACATTTTTAATTTACCTAAATGTTTGCATATCTTTAAGCACCCGTATTAAAAAAATTGTTTTTACGTGAACTAAGAAAGGTGTCATTCTGTAGCTTAGTACATTTATTTTCACTCTAAATTATTTCATTCGTATCGATTTAATAGTTTTTGCTTTGGATAATAGTCAAATCACTACTTTAACATGCGCTTGTACGTAAACTATGGAACAGAAAAATACTTTATTTGTGGGAAATTACTATAAATGTAGTATGTAAGAGTTGAACAGTGTTTGGTACTACTATAAAATTACAAATATTTCAGTTCAGAGCCTCTCTTTGAGATCAAAACTGATGTAGTTGTTCATTTACAGTAATTCATGTATGTATATTTGTGTGTATATATATACTAGCAGTCCCCCGCGGCTTTGCTCGCGAGTATTATTCGTAACTGATAATATTTAATTTAAAAACCTCTTTGTACACAAGATTGGTACTTCAGTCTTCAAGTGTTAGAATGTCCAAGCGGCTAGTTGAACTAATTCTGCTGCAGGATAAGTAGCTATAGCTGTCCACGCGAAAAGCAGTCTTAAATTTGACCCTGCCACTAACAGCGACTTCGCCTGGGCCTTATTTATAGCCCTGCCTATTTGACGTTGTGGGGTAATTACAGACACCTTAGGTAAGAGGTTAATCGAATGAGAAACATCTGTTTACCCTGTGCACAACCATTGGTGACGGTGCCCTCAATTATATATTGTCAAAATATTCACTTTAACTTTATTGACATTACAAAGTTTCAGAGGGTAAAGGTTTCGCGGAAACGTATTTGGTGCCCCAAACCTGAGATTAGTGAGATGATATATTGTCGGTTTACTGCCAAAAGTGACAAAGTCGAAATGAGAAAAGATTATAAAAATGCTAGGAACATGTATATGTTGTTCACGAACAATTGCCCAAGTTTAAAGTCTATTCGTCGTTTCGTACTGTTGTGTCACAGTATAGTAACATACCAAACTTTTGTTAATATCTACAATTCAATACTGTTTTTAAACGAAATATCATTTATGACTTAATCACTTTTGGCAGCATACCGACGATATGTCAGCTGATATTGTAGAGGAACCTAAGTGGAAAGCGAACTGCAATTTTACCCCTTTTAAAGACTACATGTAAATTGCACTAATTCTTTCTGCCTTGTAGTTTTTGTGTGTCAGAATTGAACGTTTGCACGTAGCTTTTAACGGAATTCGAGCCCAGAACCTGCCGGAATTTAGACCTGAGTAACAAACAACTGCGTCACCTAACGTCGAAATAATTCATGAAAATACAATTTATTAAAAAATTTTTTTTTGCCCTGCTGGCTCATAGAGGTTGTACAACACCACGTCTCGATAGTTTACTGTAGTGAAACTCCTGTATAGGTTGTTTCTCGCTGCTCGTTCCTGCTTTTCGGATCGTCTGCCTTGATTATTGACCAACTTAGTTTTATTCTTAATAATCACGTTTCTTATAAAGAAAAAAAATTGCATACATATTTTTTAAATATTTACGTAAGCATCACTCTGACGCGAACAGCACCTCAATATCGCTACTGGTTAGATAGATATCGTGGGTTGATGGAAAACAAATTTTGTACTTTTTCACCCTTTTGGGTGTTGAAGTTCGAAATATTTTAAATTAATATCTTAGACATTTGTATAAGTGTCCAACTGAAGTGTAAATTACATCGCTCGCCCGTGCAGTCGAATTAAAATCGATCATTCACTAAAAAAACACATATCACCCCTGCAGAGTATTGAGAAATCGTATTTAGAAAAATCTGATAACCGTTTTGCAATAATTTCTGTAATCATCATCCTGAAGCAAAAATTAATTGTATATCTCGACGGGTTCGATAGATATCGAGGATTTATCTAAAACACATTCAAGGTCTTTTTACCACTTAAGAGTGTAAATTTCGAAAAACCCTTGAATTACGTTTTAGAATACTTTATTGGTATCTCGTTGACGTAAAAAACACAACATTAACCCGCTGGGTTCAAGATATATCGACGATTAATTGAAAACGCTTTTCACTACTTTTCACCCCTTTTCACTTCCGTAGGTGGCGAATTTCGAAAATTCCTTAAATTACTTTTTAGCTATTTGAGTAAGCATCAATCCTAAACAAAAATCACGTCGCTATATAAAAAACTAAGGTATCGATATATATCGAATTTGAGTCGGAAACTCATATTACCCATTTTTTAACCAGTTTAGGGCCGAATTCAGAAAATATATTTTTAATGGTACTTGGGATATTTACAAAAGCACCAATTTAAAGCAAAGAGCACTTCGATATCTCGATTGATTAGATAGATATGGAAGGATAATCGAAAACACATTTCACGTATTTTCACCCCTTTAAATAAAGAATTTCGAAACGTCTTTGAGTCCTTTCATAAACATTTGTAAAAGTAACCAATTAAAGTTAAAATCACGACGATAGCAAATTGTGTTTCAAAGATATAGACGATTCATTAAAAACACATTTTGCCTCTTTTTACTGCCTGTGGGTCGAATTTCAAAAAAACCTAAAACTACTTTTTGGGTATTTACGTTAGCAATATTTTGAAGTGAGTATCAACTCTCTATCCCGAAGGGTTCGATAGATATCGATAGTTGATTGGAAACACATTTAAGGTCTTTTCAGCCCCTTAAAAGTTGAACTTCGAAAAATCCTTAAATTGGCTAATATGCATTTTTACAAGTGTCCTATTAAAGTAAAAATCACCATGATTGGTCGTCGGGTTCGAGCTCTATCGACGTTTCTTCGGAAACACATTTCACCCCTTTTCACCCCCTTAGACATCGAATTTCGAAAAATCCCTTCTTAGTGCTCGCTTACGACCTGAAGGGAACCCCCACAAAAAATTTCACGATTCTAGGTCCAGTGGTTTGGGCTGCAGTTTGATATGTCAGTCAGTCAATCAGTCAGCTTTCATTTATATATATTGGGTACAACAAGTGACATGGAACTTTTCACAGTTTTCACATTTGGCTCTGTGTCTCTGTAGCAATTCATGTCTAGGCACTCGTAATTTTAATCGACTATTTTAGAAAAAATGGTCATTTTATTGAAAAAAAAAACGTATATGAGTGATTTATAATTTTTATAAAAGATTTAAAAGAAGTGCAAAACGTCGCACCAAATAGCAGACATATTTGTTCCACAGGTCGTTGGAAACAATTCTGAACGAGAAATTCTGCGATCGGAACTCCGCTCTATAAAGCTGAACATGTTCGAGTGCGGCGTCTTCACGGCTCCAGAAGATAAGGATCTTGAGTTTGAGTGACAGGGGAACGTCTCGTCTTTGGATGAGAATATGATGGACCAGTAAGTGGTACGTCAGCTCTTCCTGTCCCCTACGGCTATAATCCTGTCTAGGCGACCCAAGGGATTCTACCCTTCCCACCCAAGGTGACAGCTTGTATTATTCCTCTATTTCGCGCTCTTGACAAGCATTGTTGTCGCCAGACACCCACCGAGACCTCAGTCTTCGCCAGACTTGTCAAGCATTGCTTGCCACCTGCTCCACTGCAACATCTGAGCTAGCCAAATTGTGTCTGATTCCATTATAGTCATGGTTATTTTTCGGGATAAAAGAAAAAAAATTGTAAACGCATTGGTGCACAAATATTTTTTTTTATTTGTTAAAAATATCCTTGCAGTATGAGAGAGTGATTTCCTGTATGTTAATATACAGTCTTTGTCGTGATCAACATATTACTTACATAATCTTTTAAAAAATGGCTCGAATAACAGATATAAACTAACCATGACCAACAAATTCATAATGTGAAAATGTTTTATACATTTTTTTTTTAAATTTTAAATTGCTAGTTATTTCAGTCTAAATAAACAATTCCCTTACATAAATTTTTTACTCGTAAAGGGACATGCTAAAAGCAAATATTTATGCGAGGAAATAAGTTTATTCTGCATTATTCTTTTTAACTTCCTAATTTGTTACGACGACGTTTTCTCTTTTATGTTTCGTACAGATGATTAGATATTAAACAATACTTGCATGTATAGTTACTGATTTCGTTATCACTAAAATGTTATTCATATACAAAACTGCACGCTGTGAACTCAAGTCTTTACATTTCCCAATGCCGACTACTGACTGCTAATTGCCAGGGGCCAATGAAGCACTGTTCACGCCGAGAAAATAGTATTACTGTTTATATACTAACATTAAATATATTATATATTTATTTTATGAATTGTAATTTTTCTGCCCCGGCAAAACCGTTTACGGGATAATAAATCTATATTATCGAACAGAGTACAAACTACGCCCAAAGACTTGCTGTAGGAACTAATAGTATTATTTACAACGGTTAGTGACGTTTATGTAACTAGCTCAGTGGAATTAATGTAGTCGAGGAACTATGTTTTACAGGAGTATTCGATCACAAGCTCATAAACAACAATGTAAGACTCTAGGCGTTTCCAGCAGGGTAGAGAATCTCACTAAATGCACGGTGCGAAATAATTGTGAGTTTCTATATCTTAATTAAAAAAAAAAAAAAAAAAGCATTATTTCCTTTTCTGATCTGATCGCACATCTAGGTTCCAAGAAGCCTGCCGTTGAAATAATTATGCCGCAGCTGGATTACTGGCATCCCGCAGCGGTCGTAGTAACTTTTTTTGTGCAAAATTGCATAATGAGAATCTTTACCTTTACAAGCAGGGATTTTCAACGACTTAAATATATTAAGACAAGTCGCAGGTGCTTAGAACCAAGAAACCAGTAAAATCCAACAGACAGTATTTCTCTGACAAGTTTTGAGGTCAAACCATACTACCGGCCTCAATCGGGATGGATCAGGGGTGAATCCAGTGAACAGAAAAAAGCCGTGGGGGGGGGGGGGGGTCACAAGAGAGACACAATCTCCCCATACTCTTTGAAATGAGAACTTTGACGTAAAATTGTCCCGTGAATGTTCTAAAGTTACAGATAAAGATTATTAAAAGCATTCCAAAAACTTTTACATTTACTATTTTCTAAAATCACGAGTATGTATTCTCTACCCCCCCCCCGGCCTAAATGCTACAAATCTAAAATTTGTAAGTGAATCTGCAAAAACGTGAAGATGGGCCCCCTCCCCTAAAATCCGAAAGTAGTTTAGATCCACGACTTGCGTAGCCAGTATGGGTGAGAATTTTTCAAGTCTTTCGAATATGCATTGACCACTGATAAGTATATTATGTTTGGACTTAGACGCTAACTTCGATATCAATACATATAAAATGTGTTCGTTTATCATATATATATATATGTTTGCACTAACGACTGAAACATAAGAACTGACTCAAATGTAATTATTAGGATGACTCTGAAACGTGCATCATTACGCAGTGAAAATCCTGTACGTACAATTTACTGTAGATACTTACGTAGTATTTTTTTTTATTGTGCTTTACGTTTCGTTGACGCACACCATCAAAGAAAGGCAGGAACTAGGAGAGGAGTATTACATTACCCAGCATTCGTCTGGAGCGATTTGAAAACCGAAATCAAGATGGGCGGGGGTCGAGGGGTAAGAACTCTCACCTCCCACGTAGTCGATTAGGATCGGTCCCCGGATTTTCGCATGAGGGAATCGTACCGGACGATGCAGATGGTCGGCGGGTCTTCTCGGGGATCTCCCGTTTCCCCCGCCTCCTCCGGCGCTGCTCCATACTCACCTCGTGTCAGCCCTCACCAGCGCTAAAGACCTCGATGTTCAACGCTGACCAAAATCTCTTCACTTCATCAAGATGGCCGGAGTAGTGGATCGAACTCGGGTCCTCGCGAATGCGAGCCCAACGTGCTATCTCGCTCGCCACTGGTAACTATGCTGTCGATAATTCCTCAGAAAATAATAAACAATTTTGCTACAAACGTTTTTGGTACTAACTGTGTCAGTTCTAGTCGCAGTCTTCGATTGTAGTGCACTAGGTTACACTCTTATTATGTTAAAGTGGGGCAAGTTGGAAGTACTGTAGCTGTTTATTTTGTATTGTCTGAACATTTAGAAACCCATTTAAAAGTCTTATTATAGTGCTCTACTAAAATACATTATATTGCAACAAATTCATAACTTCTGACCAGTATTGACGACGCAGTTAGTAATATATTATTCTTAATGTATGAATATATTCTTTCTTTTCAGAGTCTTCAGGTAATGCATATGTAAGAAGTGGTCAAATAACGAAGTCATATGTATAATGTCAAAGCGGTGTAATGATACCTTTAAGTTATTTCACGGAAAATAGTTTTATTATTTATAGCCTACATAGAAAACTCAACTGAGGGGATTGCCTCCTCTCCTCCTCCTTTAATGCTAGAAGACCCAATAAGCACAGTAACATGACCAACGCCGAGTTACAGTTGGCGCTTGAATTTAATGATTACGGGATCCGATTAAGTGAATTAGAATGGCGACAGATATTTTAAGATAAAAAGTTTTTATTTAGTATGTGGCAAACCGTGCCAAGTGCGAAATACTTTACAATGTTCCATTATTTCGGTTATTACTAAATTAAAAATTGGAACCCGACATAAATGTGTAAATTTTGAGTCCAGGACTACGTATTATCGACGAAATCATATTAAAACTACGCCGTTGGTACATATTTTAAATTCATAATTATGCCTACAGCGCACTGCAAAATTGTTTTCAGAGCAAGAAATTTCCTGTTTTTTTCCGCCTCCCGCGGGCATGCGCGTCAGGAAGTGTAAGCAGGAAAACGCAGCTGATATGCGAAACGGAACTTCCCAGTGGTGAGGAGATACGTATACTTAAACTTGCGACGGTGTCAGCGACGACAGCGCGTTTTGCAGGAGACATTTAGTAAATATTAGGACAGTAAGGGAAAATGGAAAAAGAACGAAGATGTGTGAGAAAAATCGGAGGAGAATTTTTGTTTCAAAACTCTGAGCACAGCAGAAGTAACAAGACAGAAAAGTTGGAATAAGTTGTTTAAAAATTATATGATAGAAAATACGAATACGAGAAAACTTTTTACCACCTCACTTAAATATGAATTTATTCTGAATCTTTGCGGAGTACACAAAATGTTTTAAAAGACCTAATATTTGTCTCTGCAGTTTTCAAAAACACGAGATATTATGTGTCCCAATTTTTTCATGTTTGACAAAGTTTCTCAAAAACTAAAGAATAATTTTTCCTCACTAAGCTGTGAATGAAGAAAACTGTTACAAATTTTTTGAAAAGTTCATCTCATAATGGCTGCATTCAAGCCGTTCAGAAGAAAAAGGTTTCGAAAACATTTCCAAATAACTTCACAAGAAGAACGTAGAGAATTTTTGTGTAGGCGTTTTAAGATGGAGGAGGGATATAACATACCTGTAGTTCCCACTTTTTATCCATCTTCAACACAAACTGCTTCGTCAACACCCCTCTCCTCTGGCAAACTGCAGTCTCTTTGACGCCAGGGTGTAGGTCTTTCCCTATCTTCGTGAGTAAGTTAGTCTTCGTCCTCGTCTGAGAGAGGAAGGTAGGACGCTGGCGGGCTGCGAAACAGAACAGACAGACTGCAGAACGCCTGATGGCCGCGTGTCCCGACATTCAAGACGAAGAGAAGTCTGTCTCGGTCCGTGAACAGACCAACGTCGCGCACTCGCCACTACTGGTTCTCTTGCGACGTAGCAGACGGTATTTGAGGTGGCGCAGTAGACGCTGACGATTGCAGTACGCGAGGAAATAAAAGGCGGGGAAAGAAAAAAAAATAATGATGGGAATTATTCCGGGAAGGCTGCGTTCTGCCGGACATTAGAACACTGCCAGAAGGCACATTTTCCATATTTCCTCATCCGCTCTCATTGTCCTTCCTGTCCTGTAACTCTCGTCCAAAATTGTGCGGAAGTGACCCATATCTTCATGGCCAGTTGTGCCACGTATTTCCTCCTTTCCCTCCGTTTTCAGTCTTACTTGAAGCACTCTCAAAATAGTGTCTGTCTAATTTCACGCTGAAATCAGCAGATTTCATTTAATTAAGTGTTGCCGGATCTGTTTCTTTTAACGCTGCTTTTCTTTGGTAATCGGAGTTAGTCGTAGCTGGCTGGAAATTGAAAAAGAAAAAAACTGCATTACAACAGACGTGACTTGCTCGTTAATTTTCAACATCAACGTGTTTTTAGATATGGCTTGAGCAATGAGAAGGTAACACATTGCATGTGCAATCAACGATATCGAGGAATTAAAAATAAGCATATTTAAGAGCCTCCTACAATGCGTGGCAGTGCATTCGTAAATATATTTTTTTACGAAACTATTCCACTTAAGCCCACTATGTCAATGTACAAAGTAGACTTACGAAAAGAAAATATACTTCAAACGACAGAAAGTTGGTTTCAAAGAAAATAATTTCGGAACCACTCAAAATGTCTAATAGCAGATTTTCCAACCTGTTTTTATCTGATAAACTTCTCACGGGATTCTTTGAAAATACTCTATAAGCATGCAATGGACTTTGCTTAATACTTTTTACCAATAAAAATATGGGGTCACCGCTGAAAGTGTCAGTCAGGCGAATGATCTACGATACGACTGCACGCCGTTTAAATGTCTTGTGGTAGATGCGATACCATGCCAGATGAGCTGGCCAACATCGCTCTTGAAGCCGTGCCTCACCCACACAAACACACGGCCAGTAGGCGGACGCATTAAGACTAGTTCTGGAAATGACGCCAGGAAAGGCGAGATTTTTGCAAGCTATTAGAACACTATAGTTGATTCCGAATAAAGCAAGCACTCAAAAAAGCCCTGATTCATTTCTATTTTCTGCTAGTTTATATCTTACCGCCGAATGTAAACATTAAATTTTGCCACGTGATTTTATTCACATTGGGTCACGCAATGTTTACACGTACAGTATATTGCTCCGATAAATGTTATCTACAATATCTACTCATTAAATGCACGGGGCTGAATATAAGATATAATCAAAAGTAATCTTAATTATAAATACCTGCGCGTCTTATAATACCGGTTTCTGTCCATCGACTAATTGATACAACACGCACTATTGCCGTTACGAATTCGTAAATGCGGGCATAGTTTATTTGAATTTGTAACTTAAAACCGACACTAAAAACACACATGACACACACAATTCAAGAATTCAAGTTTCGTTCAGTTATACTGCCACGAACAACGACGACCCACTTAACATAAACAATTAATAACTTATTTTCTCAATGTGTGAAGTAAAAATTATGTTATTTATAGACTGGCAAACGTAAAACATACTTTACAGAATACCAATGGCTTCACATCATTTGGCAATGATATTCATAGTCATTTCCAATACTTTTGAATGTGTTTATACGCACAACGGACAAACACACGCAAATAATGCAACTTGGCGAAGCAGCGAAAACGGCGAAAACCTAATTCTGATGCCACCTGTCGGTGGAATTTTGAACTGTCTGAAGCGCGGAGCAAGCGGTAACGTGCTAGATGATCTGAGGCCGGCGGTAGTCACATTGTTCTGGCGCCAATTAAGTCTAATTGTAACTGTAAGTAGATATGTCAATAAGATCATAAATAAATATTTTGAAGTATGTTAAACACAGAGAGGTCGATTTCATCTGACGTTCTTTCACTAATGCTGTATTCAAATAGGAAAATACACGGAACTACATGCGATGAATCGCTACCAACCATACAAGCAGTAAAGTAACTCTTGTTAATGGTGACTTACATGCAGTAACGGCTAGTGAATTTTTTCAAAGGTTAAATCTTAAGTGCTCACTTTATCCCGAATTTGACCTATAATACTTCTCATTTATATTTCTTGAAATTCTTCTCCCCCCTCCCACACACACACACACACACACACACACACACACACACATTCTCCTAAGTAATTCTCTCACTCAGTTTCTCCACAAAGTATATGTTCGCAGAGTTTTACGAAACATTGTCTTTATATTTAATATCAGTGGTTTAATCAATGTAACACTTTCGTTCTTATGAATATCTGCTTTGCAAAACTATTTGTCCTGTTCTTAATGTTTTCAGAAAGGATGGTCGAAATTATAGCCACGAGGTGTAATATTGAACGGAAACACAAAAATTCAGTAAACATTAATCTGGGAATAAATTGTTTAACACAGCTTTATCGTTCAAAATTCATTGTTCTGGTTTAGTACCAAGGCTCACTCCGAGCGAGGTGGGGCAACGGTTACACGTTGTACTCGCATTCGGGAGGACCCGGTGTTCGATCACCGACTCCGGCCGTCCTGAATTCGGTTTTCCGAAGACACTCTAGGCGAATGCTGGCCGACTCCTCTCCCAATTCCTGTCATTGTACCAAGTTGTGTCACATCGTCTCTAATGACGTTGCTGCTGACGAGACGTAAAGCCCACTTACCTAAGGCTCACACAGTGAGATAGGGTACCTCGTAGAGATACTGGAAAATCGCGGGAAAAGTAGATATTTGCTAGGCTTCAACGAACCGTGTGTAACACTGAAGATTTCGAATAGATATTGGCTATATTTTGTTTGAGGAATTGTTTCTCTCTTCAACTGACCCAGCTAGAACTGTACAGCTTTAACACAGAACGTGTGTGATTTGTTCTGAAACTGTTTACATATGTCACAAAGAGCATAATAAGAGACATAAAAAAATCACGAAAATGCTCAAAATAGTCTCCAATAAACTGTATTATGTTAACCGCGACACGTGTGAACAGTTTGGGACAAATCACACACGCTGTGTGTGTAAGCTGTGCAGTTCTAGCTGGGCCTATTTGTAGAGGGAAAAAATTCTACAGATAAACGATAGCCATTCAGTGTTATATACATCACCTTGAAGCCTAGCAGACAGTCAACTATTCCCGTGATTTTCCAGTGTCTCTAACTATATTTATTGGATACTACGTTGACTTTAAATGAATGGGTGAAATGAAGAAGGAAAAGATTCCACTTTGGCCAACTTCCGGGAAAACAGGAAAAATAGTTTTGACGCAAAACTGTAGGTTGAATGGGAAAACTTACAACTAGACATTTGTTTTTTAGGATTAAAGGAAATGGAACATTACTTGAAAGACAGAATACTTTTTATGTACTGAAAGTTACATGCAATCAAAGTTGAAAGAATCTGTTCCTTTTTAATCTCATTGAGTCGAGGGCATTCTGAAAGTCTATGAAACAATAATTTACAGATATGTTTTCATAATTCAAGTGCTGTTAGTTACTAGAATAGTATGTTTTATGTAATAATACCCACACTGTACTAACCACAAATCTACAATGTCACATGTTGTAGCTACATTTACAACACTGTAGACTATACAAACAAAAGAAACACTACTGCAGCGACTCTCGTCAATCATGCCATCACACTACTGAGGTTAAGAAGGGAATGATTTCCTCTTACAAATAACTTCAAAATTAAAGGCCTGCTATAGCGGCGTAAGGATTCCTAAAAATCCTTACTTTATCTCAGTCACAGAAGTTACATATAGGTAACGTACGACTTTGCTATATCAGCTCGTTTTCGGTATAATATGGAATGTTTTCCTTTTTCGCCTCACCCGTTCATATATTTTCGCGATTTTCCAGTGTCTCTATTCGTAGCGAACGAGGAAGAGGGCGTAGAACGGGGCAAGTTCTTTGACGCTGTTAGCACAACTGTGCAACATTTCACTATCCAGACACTCAAAGTTGTCTAGTAGCCCATCAAGCGCGCAAATGCCATTATCACGTAAATTGCTGATTTCTGGATCCATATTTACTGGTTGTTTTGTGCTTCTTTCGATTTGTACGTATGTCTTATCTCAAACTCTTTGACGACCCACTTCTGAAATATCCTGTGTTTTACGCTGAAACCATTGGCTTTCGCTTAGTTAATGTAGGACGCAATTTGACAGTTCAAACAACTGTTCTGGAAACCTGTACCTAAGACACTAGTTCTTTGTTCATTGTATTTGATTGTTCCTTATACCATTATGGTTGTTTACGTAATACTCAGAAAGGCCTATGTAAAATGCTACGCCAATTTTTATTCGTGCTAAATGAAGTGGAGACCTTTGCTTAAAGTGAGCCAGGATAAGAAATTATGTAGCAAAAATTAAAGGGAAATACAGTTTAAGGTACTTAGCAGCTAAAGGCATTCTATTTTGATAATATTTACACAAAGCTGCTTCTGACTGAGAAGTTTATATTAAAAGTTACAAAGTCATGAAAACTAATTTTACCTTATTTAGCAAGACTATCTTGATTAAAATTCATATTATTATATTTTATTGTGGTTCTTATAAGGTATCTCCGACCAATAAAGAAAGGAAATTGCTGCATTTATAAGACGTCTCCCATAATAATTATACAAACCATCTTAAAATTAACTAATTTTTATTCCATCTTTATATGTATACATACTGCAATTAAAGTGGGCATACAGAGGCGTCATTCCAGGTTTTTCTTGGGGAGGGCAAGATTTATTTTCGGCGACAATTGCCTTGTTGCATCTTACTTTATTAAGTAAGTATATATAAATTAGAAACTTTAATAATAAAACTTCAGTTTTATGTGCTTAAGTTAGCATTATTTAAATTACAAAATACAAAAAATATGTTTTATAAACTTTAAATTCTAAATTCAGGGGGATCCCCTGCTCTCCTAAATGACGCCCCCGTGGGCATAAGAAAGAGGGGAAGCTGTTGAAAAAAGAACAGGTGTAAGGATTTCAAGGAAAATGTCATGCCGGAACATCAAGGAAAAATTCAACTTTCCTGGTAATTTTTGCCGGGTTGTGTCTTAGGCTATAATATCTGTTTCCCGAGCTTCCTGCATTGCACATGCAGCGTGTGTCTGAACCATTCTTGCCCTAAATAGAAAGCAACGTGTTGTATATTTACTCACCGCTTTTTATATATATTTTTTCCCATTAAGCTACGAATTAAATCGTCAAATAAAAAATTATAATTTGAATTTAACTGTTATTTTTTGCGGGAATTCGAGGGTAATTTTTAGCTAACACATCGACTGAGAACTAAGACGGGGAATTCTCGGTAGATTTTCCTGATCAGTGAAAAGAACGCAAATAATTTTTAACACAGTGCTTTTATTTTGCAGTCATTCAGTACATAAATTCATGATGGCATTTAGTAAAATAGTGTACAATATTTTACTTGGCCTTGATTTTATTGTCATTCCAAAATTTCAGTTACTTGGACTGCAAAAAAAAAAAAAAAACACTGTGACGTGTATTGCTACGAAAAAATCAAGGTGTGTGCGTGTGCATGCATATATTCATGTGTGTATATAAATACATATAAACACTGTAAAGATTTTTTTCTATATCGATATTAGGTTACATAAAAAATAACATTATCTAATCCACCGTAAAGCTAAAACGTGTCACCGCGACTGTCAGTTATGGAGCTACAGAATATATGTTTTTATTATAAAAAATTTTAATTCGTCACTTTTGTTATTGGAATAAGAGAATACATGACTAGGAAATACAGAAAAATAATAATAAGAAGAAAGAGAATTGGGGAGTTTCCGGTCAGTGTACTGTGCCATAGGTTTGTCTACTGGCGAAAATTCAACTTTCCTTGTAAGATAACGCACACTGGGCTTTACGTCTCGTCGACAGGAGGTTATTAAGGGCCATGTTTGAGTGAAATGAAGGGGGATTTTGATCAGTACTCAACATCGACGTCTTTAGCGTAGGTGAGAGGTGACATGATTTGAGTGTGGAGCGGCGCCGGAATGAACGGCGGGAGAAGCGGAAGATCCCCGAGGAAACCCGCCGACCAGTGGCATCGTCCAGGACGATTCTCACATGTGAAAACCCGGGGACCGACTCCGTCGGGAATCGAACCCGGTTCACATCGGTGGGAGGCGAGTGCTTTAGCCAGTGCCCAACCGCGGCCCATGCCAATTAGAGAGTATCATGTTCTCCGAAGCTCTAGTTTAAATACGTAGTAACGTTACAAAGTAAATATAGTGTTGCACTGTTTTAAAAGTACTTCTAAATTTATTAAAGTTCATAGCGATTTTTAAGTAACAACATTTAACACACAAACTGACGCATAGCTGAAGCATCTGTTATGAATCTAACTTTCATTTTATGCCAGTTTTCAAATTTTATGTTAGTTTTGTCTTATACTTTGTCATTAAACAGTTACGCGGAAAACATCTTCTTAAGACCATGCTCTCCTGTTTTTTTTTTTTTTACTGTTTCTGCTAGTATTATATTTTTAAAAGTATAAACGAGAGAAGATTTGTTTAAACTGGTTTTCACTATGTTAACTAGTTTTGTACTCATGACAGTAAATACTATAGTTAGAGCCAGTGTTTTTTGGTGAAAAGAATTCTGCGACAATTTGTTTCAATGCCTTACGTGCACGCCTGCAACTATGGCTTGTGGTTATTGGTAGAATATAGTAGGACAGAGGCGTGGCTCATTTGACTGTACCAACCAGAACAATGTTACCGCGACAACACACGTCCGTGATATGCGGGTAGGACCCCGAGATGCCGAAAGTTAAAAACTTCCAATCACTGACCATGAAACAGAGGAACAGGTGTTCACATAAGGTATTGAAACAAATTGTTGCAGAATTCTTTTCACCTAAAACACTGGCTCTAACTATAGTTTTAGGTAACTGTAGAGTGGCAATTCTTAATTATCCAAGTGCCATAAATATGCTTTCGTGTACGAGGAAAAACCCTGTTGCAGGAGTATGCGTACGTATGGAACATGCAATTTTTCAACGATAGTAAAAAACTATTAAGAAAGTTATTGGGACTTAGCTCTTACAGAAAAACATAGGCACTAGCACATAGTCTATTTTGATGTAATTAACTAAACTCGGTGTCATTTGGCATTTAGATCATTTAGTATTTCCACCCTACAATTATGTAATCAATGAAATTTTAATTAATTGACTTATTAGTCGAAACCGTATAATGGCATGTATTAAAAAAATAGCTACCATGGTATAAACTATTTTCAAGAAATCTGCCAAACAGATTTAGGATATCTGATTTCGTTTCAGTTTTTAAAAAATAAGTATCGCAAAAAACAGTAGTAACAGAGGAGAATGGCGATAAAATCATAATTTTATATTTTTATGAAACAGTGATAGTTTTATAGACGATACTTGTGAGTGTAGATTCCTCTTACAAAACAATTTTAGCTCTCATAGTTTTCTCATAACGGTGCGTCGAAGTCAGAAATTGCTTGTTACGCTGCCACGCAAATAGTGAAAACCAATCAATCTACTTAAAAGAAATAATTCACTGGGAATTTACGTCTTATTATTAATGCAATAAAACATTTAAAAACCTACAATGCCATATTTTGAATTTTTTGAAAAATCAGAAAAGTACAGAAATTTTTTTGACAAAATTGAACATTTTTAAATATATATACAACTATTTCACGGGATGTATCTTGATGTTTTATTACGTAGCCCATGACATGTTATTTGACTATGAATTATTTCACGTACGTAAGTCAACTGGTTTTCATTATGAGTAAATATTTATCCAGAATTACTAATTTGTTACGCGTGATCTCTCGCGTCTCAGTTAAATGCACGAGGTTCCGGCGTCAGAGATTGTGCCTCAGAAGTTCATAACATTGGAAACAATTTTGTTTAAAACGTTGGCTAAAACTACTGTCTAGGATTGCTTTTGTTTAATTTTCGCAAATTGGCTTCAAATAAACATACAGTTATAGTTGAATGCTTTTAGCGTATTATGTACTACGCCTTCGTAATTGTTGAGCTGTCCTTGAAACATGTAAGGGCGCGTATACACTGGCTAGCCGAGCGGTTCGTGAACCGCTCGTAAGCCGCTCGCAACGTGTTCGCGATAAAATTAGTTCCAACGAACCTCCAGCGATCCACAGGACAGCTGAACCAATAAGGAGCCTACAACGAGCGGATATTAGTCTACTGATAGCAAGGAAGGTTCGCGAGCACTGTCTAAACACACGAACATGCAGCGAGCGCGTCCAGACTAGCGCTGCGAATCCCTTTGTGTTCGTCGAAAAAAACCGACTTCCTTCGGATCGTCGCGAGCGGCTCGCGAGCGGTTCGTAGGGCGCTCGTATGTGGCTCGGGACAGCGTACAAACTGGCGAGCATGCTGCTCACGAGCAGTTCGCGAACCGCTCGACTCGCAAGTGTGTACGTGGTTTAAAGCTAATAAATATCGAACAAGATTAATCAGCAAGAAAAAATTGCAGTTAGGTGTGTCGATAAATTTTCTTTCAGCGCGATTCTACGATCGTTTAGATATCTGGATTTCAAGAAAAAACATACGCTTGAAAACGTCTGTTGATACAACATTGAGGTTTACCGTTCAACATACCCTGTAAAATAAAACAACTAACGCATAGATAACCATAGATGTCTCTATTCTGCGTCTGGAGTGAATAAATCTTTGTCTAGCGCGTTAACGGTGGTTGAGCATGTCACACGTGTTCCATTTTATACCAATTTGCTTCCAGTGTCTTGTTATTAAAAAAAAAACACATCATTCTTTGACCCAGAGCCATCATATTAATTTATCGCACGGTTCCGATCAAAGGGTAACGATGGACAGAGATAAAGATATATTATAAACAATACTTGAAGCCCGCATTTCATTTTGCCAAGCACAAGTTTTAGTAGTGTAACAAACATGGCGGCATTCGGACAATTAATACATACTGTAAAAGTTATGTGTAAATTTACAACACTGATTTATAAGAGTTTTGAGAAAGTAGGTATGGTAAATTGCAGCGTTCGTATACAATTACAGGAAAAGGAAACAGTCAAATGCACACTGATGTTACCGGACTTGGTAAAGTAACAATGATAAACTGTTGTTCTAGTAACAGTCTGCATACTGTGTACGAGAGCAAAACTTCCCATGCTGTTTAGGAAGATTTTGTGCAGTAGAAGTCTTGAACGCTCATGAGGATGATACGGTTAATAGGTGAGCGTGAAGGAAATGAGGAATGATTCGTCGGGAGCAAATATGAATACCGCGAGAAACATATGCAGTACATCTGCTACGTTTCCCGCAAGAAATGTCTCATTTATTGGTGTAGTACATCTTCAGCAGTTCTTTAAAAAAATAATTGTAATTTCGTTTTGATAATCTCATACTCTCGTGTCTAGCTGCTTGGTGTGTTCAGCGACTCCGTAATTCCATTGCTCACAAAATGGCCGAGGTGCGTGCTCTTCAAGGATGGCTGGCCAGTGCTGCCCTAGACGGCTTGTGACGTTAGCGATAAGGGGGACAGATGTAGCTCAGTGTCGCTGGGAGTGGTGGTAGGGAGATGGGGTTGACGGAGGAGGAGGAGGTGGCGCAGCTCATTACAGTATATTCCAGAACACTATTATTTCTGAATTTCACTTTGCGACAGCACCATAGCCTACAACTTACTGCTACTGCGGTCCACACATAGTACACCCACCGTACGGTTACTTGATACTTTCTGGAAGCCTTGCTTATAGCTTGGATCTGTTTTCACACCAACTGTGTATCCTTCCGCCAAACATAACAATGACATTGTCATGTGAGAATTGCCATGTGACTGTCACATGACAATGGTATTGTAGCGTATCTGTCTAATACACAAGTAACAAGGACAAAAATTACATTACATTGTAATATCAATCAGTGATCCAATAGTTAAGAATAAAATAATAGGCTTTCACTCTGTACTTAAACAATTCTAATAATGAAAATAAAGAAAATTCAAGGCAAAATTTTTAAAAAGAAATAATCTAAAAATACTGCCAGACTTGTACGTATCGACACTCAATTTCTACAAACGGGGAAGAGATATTCATAACAATTTTTACAACTAGGCCCGGACACTATATTCATCCGTACGAAAAAATTAACGTATGCGTACCCTACTTTGACATGTGTTGGACACGTTTTTATACTACTAAGCTAAGCAGACATAATTTACGCACGTTAAGCAGTTTTCGAATAAACTTGTATGACATGCATGCGGCCACATTATTATACACTGTAAAATTATTCATACATTTACCACGCTGTTTTATGTGCTGTGAAAGTAGCCATGGTGAAATTATAACTGACTGAACTCGCATTTGGTTGGATCCGGGTTAGACCATTGGATCAGCAATGCTTACATCCCCGATTTTCAAAGGTTTTCCAAAATCACTACTGGTGAATTCTAGGAAGTGTTCCTCACCACATATCATGGCTGATTACTGCACAATTTCCAGTTTACATAAAGCAATGGATCTTTGTCTAATAATCTCTGTCGGCGGAACGTTAAACCCCACCTACTAAATTGCTTATCTAAGTAATACCATTGTCAATATAAATATTTAATTCAAACACAAATAAATTCTTTCTTCTACGACCTAATTCACGGAATGTCTTGGACCGCTCCAAGCTGAACCAACGCCCATCTCCATGCACTCTAATCACGGCCAGGCCTTCCTTCTTCCCCTCCGTGGTCGTCTGTTACCACATCCTCAGCTGAATTCACGCACTACGTACATTCGCTTACTTTTGACACTGCGGTTTTGATCTTTGCGTTATTGGACGGTACTACTGCATATTTATTTCGCAGTGGGAATCAAAAAACGATCGCTCCGAAATGCTTACTGAGTCCCGTTGTTCAATTTACGTAGAAACAATTTAATGTAAATGACCATCATAACTTTTGAAATGAGCGGAATGACGGAATGACTCGTTCGGAATGACCCGAGTTCGATTCCCTTCTCCATCCATCCTGATTTATGTTCGCTGTATTTTCAGAAATCGCTCCAGGCAAATGCTGGGATGATTCGTTCGAGTAAGCCATTGCCAATCCCTCTCCCAGTTCTTATTGTGTCAAGTTGGGCCTCACTGTCTGTAATGACCTTGCTGTTGACAAGACGTGAAGCCAACTTACCTTCCTTTTTTTACACGAAGTTCCATAATACGAAGCGTTTTTTTTTTTTTAATTTAATTGTATTACTTTTATTTTTGACTATTACATACATACGTACGTCTGTATTTCTTTTATTTTAGGCTATTACATACATACGTACATACATACGTACATACATACATACATACATACTTAAATACATGCATACATTCATGTATACATGCATACATACACACATAAATGCATACATACATGCATACATGCATACATACATGCATACATATGCATACATACATGCATACATATGCATACGTATATACATGCATACTTACTTACATACATACTTACATACATACATACTTACATACATACATACTTACATACATACTTACATACATACATACTTACATACACACATACATACACGCATACATGCATACGTACATACATACATGTATACATTCATACATACATACGTACGTACATACACACACTTACATTCATACATACGTACGTACATACACAAACTTACATACACACATACACACGCATACATACACGCATACATACATACATACATGGTGTCCAGAAACAAACGCTTAATAAGCATACCATGCGAATCCTGGGCTAAAATAGAGACGAAAATGTTAGTGAGAAAAGGTTGTACGATGACATTTTATTTTCACAATGTGGCAACAAAGCACTGTACATACTTCCCTCTTGCGCTCCACAGATGTCTTATTTATCTTACTACTACGGTTCTGGCCTACGTATTATTGGTCCAGGTTAAAATCCTGAGCAGTCCAAGCATCATTCTACGTTTACTTGACTTAACATACAAGAAATAATACCTGATCGTGGAGCGCAAGAGAGGGCTTTCTCCGTGTAGTGTTGCCACATTGCGCACATAAAATGTAGTCGCACAACATTTGGCCACGAAAATTTTCGTCTCCAATTTAGCCAAGGATTCACGTGGTGTCCTTATTAGGTGTTCGTTTCTAGACAGAACGTTGTTGAGTAATATCACGCGATATTTTATGTTTGAATAAACTGCATTTTATAGTTAATTTTAGAGGTAGCATCATATCACTATAAATCACTAACGGAACAATTAAAAAAAAACTTGCTTTATAAGAGTAGAGATGAAGGTATATCGCGGAAATGATTTGTGCCAACATACACTTGAAAACACTGCAGTTTCTCGTGAAGTTAAAGATTGGGTGTTACACGTCTGATACGTAGCTGTCTGCAGACCAATACTATGCTTATGCATCTAACACTACAATAGCTGGATTCTTATTGGGTTAGTAAAATAGGGAAACAGGTCTCGTACAAGCGAGAGCCAGTAATCTTTTCATAAGTTGAACGTACTGTATGTTGAAACAGTTTTTCTCGCGATAAACCATCATCTCTAATAATAAGTAGAGATGATGGTTAGAGCCCACGATTTTTTTGGTGAAAAGAATTCTGCAAAAGTTTGTTTTAGTGCCTTACGTCGTGAACATCTACGGCTCTTAAGACCTCGTTGTTAAGAGGCTGCGTCACCTCTTTTGTTAATAATATTAATTTTTGTTTAATTAATGAAGGGGCGACGAATAACAGGCAATGCTACTTTTTAAAAACATTAAATTTTGCTATTAGAAACTTCTTGATGGATGACATCGGGACTGGGAGTTATTTAGTTTTTATTTGGTAAAGATAATTTTATTGGAAAATTTAAATTAGCTTAATGATTTTATAGCTAAGCTTTAATTTTTCGAATACATTGTACGTAATGAAAGGTAAAGTAATTAGCTACGTTCGTATTGAAATATTTTCTGTTAAATAGTGCCAAATTTTTAATCGGGAAATAATTTTTAAAAATTTTTCCTTAATAAGTGACACGGGCTCTTAAGGACGTTAAAGTGGCAAAGAATGCATAATTTTATATTTGCACGACATAGTGTTCGATTTACAGATGTTACTTGTGACATTTTCTACTTGAAACATTTTTGTAGCTCTCATAGAATTCCTAAAGCGGCACGTCAAAATCAGGATTCGCAAGTTACGGGAACATGGTAATAACAAAAACCAAATGACTTACTCGGATGAAATAATTTACACTGTTATTATATATTATAGGTCATGTGCTAAAATATTTAAAAACACGTAATGATATTGCTTTGTACTTTTTAAAACAATTTGAAAATGGTGACAATTCATTTCATTTATGGTAATTTTTAAAACAAATTCGAAAGGAGTTCATTGTGTGATTTTAAACATTTTAGCGTATTACCCTTAATATCTAATTGCAGCGTAAATTATTTCATTCAAGTAAGTCACCTGGTTTTTGTTATTCCTATGTTCCCGTAACTTGCAAATTCTGACTTTTTGACATGCCACTATGGGAAAACTATGAAAGTTAAAAAATTTTAAAAGCGGGAATTGTAGTCACAAGTAACGTCGATAAAACGAACACTATGTCGTGTAAATATAAAATTATGCATTTTTTTTTTCACGTGAACATCCTTAATGGGTCGTAAAACCTTCTCACCTCACCTCACATACAACTGTGCAATCCAAAACGTGAACAGTTACCAAGGAACACTAAGTACCATATTTCACATACAACTAACTTACTTAATAAAAGTGGCATATAAATTTCTTACGTCGGCCCTAGATTTTTACAGGTACGTGCTGCCCTCTCATTACATATTAACTCAATCTAGATATTGACACATATACCTGTGCAGGTGCAATGTCAAAAATTCAAATTTCATTTTTTTACATACTACTTTGTAACAATAAGTCACAGTGATTACTTGTTACTGTTGCCACATTGGTTCCCGAACCCTTGGTCGCAGCTAGCTGCTCATTAGTGTACGCCTGATTTAAGTTACGTTAAAGCAAAACAAACATAGGAAAGATAAACTGCATGGTTATTTAAGGTCGCTGCCAGCTTCGGAGCTGGTGCGAGGGGATTTACATGATTAATTATATTAAGACGCACGAATACTGACCGTGTATTTGTGTGACTCAGGCGCGGCGCCAAGGACGATCTTGACTGCCTCATCTGGTGTGGCATCGCCTCTTAACGCAAATGCACTGAAGCGGCGTGCAGTGGTCTCGTAGATCACTCGCCTGACTGACACTTTCAATTGTGAGTGAGTGAGAGGTGCTGGTGAGGAATGACATGAGGTGAATATGGAGCAAAGCTGGAATGAAAGGGCGGGGGAAACGGGAGATCCCCGAGAAAACCCGCCGACCAATGGCATCGTTCGACACGATTCCCACATACGAAAATCCGGGAACCGACCCCGCCGGGAATCGAACCTGGATCACTTTGGTGGGAGGCGATTTCTTATCAATATTCTGTGCACATTTGGTACCAACAAAAGTTATTAAATTTAGAAACCTGTTTATAACTTAGTTGATAACATTATTTCTAGGGCGGCCTATACCAAAGGAAATTGATAACAAATGTTACCAGCAACGCTATTAGCAATGTTGTTAGCATTTGTGTCATCAAAATTGTTATTAATGCCCATTCATCAATTACTTTGAGCGGTGAGTGAGTAAGATATTTTGGTCAGCTCTTAATATCGAGGTCTTTAGCGCTGGCGAGGGGTGACGTAAGGTGAGTACGGATCAGCACCGGATTGAAGGATCGGGGGAAACAGGAGATCCCCGAGGAAACCTAGAGAACAACGGCATCGTCCGGCACGATTCCCACATGCTAAAATCTG
>PNEQ01004468.1:4710-16059 GCA_003012365.1 Medauroidea extradentata | reverse complement strand
CTCTACATCTAAAATAAAGTGCCCCACTCATTCATTCACTCATCAACGCATAGCCCAAACCGCTGGACCCAGAAACGTGAATTTTTCAACGTAGGCACCCACTAAGAAAGGATTGTTCGAAAATCGAAATTGAAAGGGGTGAAAAGGGACAAATCGTGTTTTCTTGAAATTCTCGATAACTCTCTAACCTGATGATATATTGTTAATATTTTTACTTCAAAACATTGCCTAAGCAATTGCATATTTCACAATTTTTTGATTTTTCGAAATTCGGTAACTAAGGGGATGACAAGCCGTTAAATGGGTTTTCAATAAATTCTCTGTTTCTCTTAAGCCACTTAAGATATCGAGGTGATCTTTGCATTAGATTGGTGCTCATGAAAATGTCTAAAAAGTAGTTTAAGGATTTGTCAAAATTCGTCCTTGAAAGCCGGTAAAAAAATGAAACGTGTTTCCAATTAATTATCCGTATCTCTTGAACCGTTCAAGATATTGAGGTAATTTTTGCTTTAAAATGAAGCTTACGTAAATACCTAAGAAGTAACGTCAGAATACATGTTCTTTTCTTAAAAGTTTGCGTACGTAAATGTATACAAACCAATTTAAGCTAATTCGCAAATTAAAGATATACAGAGAATATAGTTACACCATCAATTAACACGTAATTAATAGTTAGTTACTCTTTTCTATAGTACACGCGGGCGAAGCCGCAACGGGACAGTTAGTAGATATATGCAGTTTTTGGACTGCCAAGTTAAGTTTAGGATGTCCGTAGACAGTTGAGGAAGAGTCTACGAGACCGAAATGTAATTCAATTCCTAGTGCGCAAGATGGCAGCGTCCGTGGCTTGGTGACGCCATTTCCGTGAGGACTGTGATTGGTGTGACACCGTTCTGTTTTACCACGCCAGGCACTTCTAGACTTTGAATTTGTGCGTTATAAGCCTAGACAATATCTGGATTGAACTGTAAATTAATTTATTTTTGAGGCGGAACTATTATTTTCGGATTTGTTAGGACAGACTCAGTGGTCTTGTTTTATCTAGACTCTCAAGCCTACCGCTCATAAAGAGATAGAGACTACTAGCGGACATTTAAAAATATTAATTTAATTCGTGTTGTGTACAAGAGTAGAGACTTACTAAAGAATTAAGATTTTTCAGTATTTAAATTGGAGAAACACACTTAAAAACTCTGCTCTTGAACCCTTGAAATTACGTTAATTGCAATCAAACTATACATTGTAATTTCTGTTGAAATTATACTAGAACACTTTGAAAGCCTTTCAAATAATATTTTCTTTATTTCGGCATGAAATATAAATAATAAGGATATGGTAGTACCTACACTGACTAACTTACACAGTAAATCAACTAAATTATTAGGACTAAATAAATATCAGTTTTGTTTAATCTGTTTATGTTTGATTATGGTATTGTGTGTGTTTTTTTTTTTTTTTTACTAATTTGCTTCAGTATTGATAATTGTTCTTAAGAATTTGAAATAACTAGCAAGGGTTGGTGAAAACAGATATGTCTGATGAATATTCTCCAGGTAAAAACTTTTAAGGGTTCATGTGTGATTTTAAGGCAGATTTATCACAGAGTGTTTATGCTACACCACAGTACACAACACACTATAATGTAAAGTATAACACAGTATTATACTCTAACACAGTAATATACTCTAACACAGTACACTGTATAATACATCATTTACACGCAGACTATTGCAAGAGTCGATTTCTGAGAGACAACTTGCATTCTCGACGTTACGTCGACTTTGACCAGGGATGGTAGCTAGAGGAAGGGTCCATTGAGTCCAACCCCACACTACCTTACAGAAACTGCTTAAATAGCACTATTTAGCAATTTAAAACTATTTTTTTTTCGAAGGATGTCTCCCGGACCCTACTTTATTGGAAGGGTGGAGGGGATTCGAGAACTTCCCCCAAAAGCAAATCCTGGCTACGGCCTCGCTGTGCCTATGGTCACTTCGCCTGCAGTAGTGTCTTAATCGGGTGCCCATACACGGCAGAAGAATATCGAGGCATCGTCATAAGTGACGAATAAAATGTTTCTTCTGGCCACGGAAGACAAGTATACTTGAGTTTGGAAGGACACTACCGAGCGAGGTTTCACAACCGTAAGACGCTTGACTCGCATTACGGAGTACCCGGGTTGCGATTTCCTGTTCCGACCGTCGTTATTTAGTTTAACAATGGTTCCTGAAACTACTCCAGGTGTATGCTTGGGCAGTTCCTTCAAGTAGGCCATGGTCGATTCCTCCGTGTTTCTGTTCTCGTGTAAACTTGTGTATAACCGTTTCTAAGCACCTCCATTTCGACGAGAGGTAAAGCCCTTTTAAAACAAACTGATGGAAGAGTACCGGATAGAATACAGTCATAGACTTCATAGTTGAGATACCCACCCTAGAACTGAAGGCATAATTGCGTGGGTAGCTACATAAAGTGATACTCTTAATTCCTCTGCAGTTGGGCAAGGAAAACTGACGACTCATCAGCAGGTTCAGTAAATTTTGCGGTCTCGAGGGACTCACTTCGTGACGTGTATCCATCAGGAAGTTGAAGTTTTCTAACACAGGAAAATTCCAGCCGACGTAATGCATAGGTTTCCTAACCCTGCTTTCTTGTTGTCGACATCCTTCGTAATTTCGATTTGTACCGCCGACTTTTCGTTATGCATCCATCAACGAGTGTGTTGTTCCTGGAGTGGAAGCTGTTACAATTATGGGACGATAGGCTATACAGATTTGTTAAATAGGTTATTTCTACGATTCTGTGTCATGCCGTATCACCACACGATCCACTGTGCAACGTCGCACTAAAAGTTATTTTCCGTTTATCACATGCCAGGAAATCAGAGTTTATTTAGATAGCAAATTAAAATCACGCCTATAGAATATCAATTTAACCGTTATTTAATATAGAAGATGGACTTTGGGATCGCATTCTTTAGTTCTCCGGTTGAGTCCCGACGATGACTTACTGGTTGTTTATGTTTTATTTTGCCGTTGCCGTTCCTTAAAATTTCATGTTCATTGCTACTACAGTTAGAGACAAAATAATACAAATTATGTCATAAGATGTAAAACATCTTAAATTATTTCTTAAGCTGCTGTATTGAATTCATCAGGAAAGAAACAACCAAATAATCATTCAATTTTACGGTTTAACTATCATTGACATTTATAAGAACACAATGAGCCCTACGGTCACTATAAAAGCAGGTAGGCGTCATAATGTACTTACCTCCAATATGAGGCCCTTAATATTGTTTGAAATGTTTAGTCGTAACATCCTGAACAAAACTGTGCACATAACGCGAATATGTGATTTTAGCTGTACTGTGTAGGCAACTTAGATTCAAGTAAAGAATCTATTTTACTATTGGAATATCTATATGCAGATGAAACTATATTTCGGTTTTAACATATCTACAGTCATACTATCAAGTAAAATTTTTCGCTGCTTCCTCGGTATAGCTTAATGCGGCAGAGGCAAACACAAATCTGGAGTCATGTATGAGTGATTCGTTGCAGTAAATAAAAACGCAAAATAACTTGACCTGTGTATGGTAGTATTTTTGTTTTGGGGTACGTAAAATAATAGAAAAATAAATAAGAAGTTTTATTCGAAATTATGCATTACTGATAAATAGGCAAGTGTCCGTAGTAAAATTGTGGCTTCTGAAAGAATCTTCAGAGTTCGTGACCACTTAAGGGCGCGGTGTACCACAATTTTCATTGCCATTTTAAAATTTTTATTTGTGCCAGATATTAATTTTATTATTTTAGACACAAAATGTGACTAAATTTGGCTCTTGTGAAATTCTTATATCTCTCATAGTTTTCGCATAATGGCTTGTTAAATTCATATTTTGCATATTTCCGTTTTAAAAGACTACACTAAAACCAACATATATACTAAACTAAAAAAATCACAGTGGATAAAGACATTACAGGCTACAATGCCATGCTCATAAAAATAAAGAATAAAATTTATTTGAATTTTAAAAAAATGCCGAAACTAAAAATAAAAATTTTAAAAATTCAATATTTTTTTTAATAATACAAATAATTTTTATGAGCATAACATTGTAGCCTACAATGTCTTTATCCACTGTGATTTTTTTTAGTTTGGTATATCAGTTGGTTTTAGTGTAGTCCTTAAAACGGAAACATGCAAAATGTGACTTTAAGCCATTACGCGAAAACTATGAGAGATAAAAAAATTTCACAAGAGCCAAATTTAGTCACATTTTGTGTATAAAATAAGAAAAAAATTATCTGGTACAAATAAAAATTTTAAAATGGTGTTGAAAATTGCGGTAGACCGCGCCCTTAAGGGTGCTGCCTACTCCAGAGCCCTGGTGAATGTAAATATAGGGTATACGTTTTGATAAAGTATGTGAGGCACAGTATAGTCTGTTCACTTTTAAGCTGAGCACTCTTCAACATTTATAATATCCTAACCCTGGGGCCAAAGATGTTAAATTTTGAGAGCGGTAAAACGTTTACACTGGTTTTTAGTTTCAGGGAAGTTTTCACATTAAAAATATATAGATGGCTGCAAAATGGCTGAAAAAATTTAAGTAGTGCTCATTTTATCCTGAGCCGTTTGTACACGTCTAACATATGTATGCCACCACTATTTTCTTTATTTCAATGCTGCTCAGATTTGGTAAAGGATCTTCCTGACTTTTTTAATGCCCTGTAAATTCTTTATTTTTCTCTGTTAATTCCTTTTGCGTTAGTTTCCTTTTCTCAATGCAAAAAAATTGTTTATATCTAATAGCAACATCTTTACAGTGACAGAGCCGCGCCTAATATAATTTAACGTGTAAATCTCTATCCTTTCTCTCACCAAGGCTATAGAAGAATGCTAAGTGGTTAGTACGACAAAAATATAAGACTGCGATATGAAGAATTATAGTTGTGTAACTATTTCTGTACACTGCACATGTGTTTATAGAGAGTATCGTAAACTCCAGTGAGTGTCAAGCATTACTTGAGGCTCGCTGACATGGCACACGAAGTGTCTGTGTTTCATATCATTGAATTAATATACATAACTGTGTGTGGTTCTAAACCAGTACAGCTTTCCTACCAAACGACACTCGGACTTCTTCAGTGGCGATACAATTATGTTACTCCAGTAAATAACCGTCTGTTGCAGATAGAAGGCTTCATTCAAAAATTGCTTAGTCTAACATGTATAATTGTGTTCGACTGACACGGTTAAAGCGACATGTGCGAATAATTACGCGTCTTCAGTTTTCAAATAATAATAATAATAATAATAATAGAAATATCTCAACTAAGCTTGCGGTGTAACATTTCTAAGAACACAGTTAATATATTCCACTTGACATACGCAATTTTAAAACTGTGAAAGTTCAGTGTTTGTAGGTTGTTTATCAAGAGCGCAATTTTGAAATCAATTTGATAAATGAAACCTATGAGCTTGTTTACATCAAATGCGAATAAAATCAAACAGAAATAAACGTACACTGCATTTTACGTGTATGCCTTGAAAAATTGTTACATAAATAACACTGCCATGCCAAATTAATGTGTACCGTAAAACGGGGTGATTAGAAACACCGGGGTGAATATAAACACAATTTTATTGCTAAATTTTCGGTATTAATTCTGTTTTAAAGGTAGGCAAGTTAAAACAGTTTACAAACAGTAGTTTTATAGTAGTTATAATTATTTTCTAAGCAAAAGGTGTCAACTAGGAATTTAATTCTAATTTTGTTTCTATTCACCCCAGTGTTTCTAATCACTCCGTTTTACGGTAAAGTTGACGTTAACCAAAAATTATTTTGCTTTAATAATGCTGTCATTTTATTTTCTTGAATAATAATTGGTTTGCATACCGGGCTCGTTCACCTAAGTAAACTACCAAGCAGCTTGTGTGGCTACGACGAGTATTTGGTTTTGTTCGTGAATTGAACTTGACGATCATGACGTCTTATCCATAAAATCAGTAGAGATCCGTAACTCACAAAACAGCCAAGTCGAAATGACTTCAAATTTATCTTCATCCAAACATGTTGTTGAGAAATCAAATTCAGAAATTTAAACGCTGTAGCAATAAAATTTTATGACCTTATCAGTGGAAGGTACTGTGTTTGGTATGGTGTGTGTGTGTACGCACAAAACGTACGCCAACAAATACATACACAGTGAGAAAAGTGAAAATACCTTGAGCTACACGACTACGAACTGCTAGGAGCGACAGCGAAAGTCCAAGAATAATCGTACCCTAGAAAATGTGCGACAAATAAAAATAACAGTGCAGGCCAACAAAGATCACAAAAGAAAACAAATTACGCAAAAGAAATTAAATCGTGCTATAATTACACGCCACATTTATAGAAAAGGAACAAGGAATTTACGGCGAAACAAAATAAGAAATGAAAGTGAATGCTTTCTTAACAAGCAAGAACAAAGAGCCAAAAGAAATACACGGCTAATCAACATACAAAGCCACCCAATAAGGAAAATTTAAAATAAAATATGACGGAGTTCTTCGAATAAAACTCGTCATCGTGCAGTTCGCAGTAAACACAGGTCAAGCCATCTTCAGTAGAGGATAAAGTAAGCGAGCAAAACCCGAGAAATGCAACATAAATTCAACAAAAAAATAGAGAATAAACCGACTGACCCAGAAAGCAAGGCCACAATTGTGGAAATTAGATACAAATGAAAAAATTAACGAAACCACTAAGTCCGCGCTTTACATTACCGAAATTAACTGAGTCTTCTATAATGCTTAGTATAAATTAACGAAATAATACCTGTAATAATCTGGTAAACAATCTAGATTAAACTAAAGACTATTCATGGGAGTTTTTCTAGTGATACTCAGCAATATACTGTGTTCAATTGCTATAACAACATTCAAATCTGAACGTATCTTATTTAACTATCGCTTTTGTTTTATTAACTTGCTTATTTATTTTCGCTCTCGTTTTTTAATTTATGTTCAAATATTTGTGTTCCTAAAATGATAATTTGTACTATGTGATGTGGTTAAATGGTAGACAAAGTCGTATGAACGTAACTTTACAACATTAATTAAGCTATTATTATTATTAGTAGTAGTAGTAGTATTAGTATATAGACAATAAATTATGAAACATTCAAACTACTTCGCCTCACGTTTCACGTATCTTCGACGTGATGTAACAATTCACGCATACAATACGGGACAGTTTAATCAAACGAACATCTCTTTAGCTTTGGAACCAGCGGGGAACCACAGGCGTGTTGTAAAGGAAGTGACATTCGACCTCTACTTCACGTTGTTAACACGCGACCTTGATAGGCGTGAATGCGGTTGGTAGGCGAAAATAAAAGTGTGTCACAGAATACAGAAGTGAAATAGCCGGTAGGACGGCGAACTCAGTCACACACGCCAACAAATAGTTTCGCTGGCCAGCAACATGGCGGAAACGTCTACCACCAATCAGCGCTACGGTGGCTGCCCTGCTAGCCCCCAGCCATGACAATAGGTAACCTGCCGTAACAGACACGGGGTTGATATGAACATGAGTAACTTCGGGGAGCTTATAAGTGGCCAAGTTCACTCGTATCAAATGAGCCACCACGTCATTTAACATCTGTATTACTATTTAGTCTGCGGTATAAGTGTCTGACCTCAAATTACAATGGAATCAGTGGCCAGAAATTGTGTGAGTAAATGTCACAATCAGATAAAATTCAAACGTATGTTAATTCCCGCCGCATATGTAACTGGATCACTGTTTATCATACAACCTTGTATTTACATTGAGTCATCATTAGATTCATTTTATAACCAAAAATGTCTACTGTCATTACACCAAACAAACGTGTACAACGTTTAAATTATAAATGACTGCAGAACTGAAAAAAAAATTTCTGATGTTATGAGAAACAAATTACTATGTATGTTTATTGTAGGCTATTCAACACTTTTTAAGGCCATGCTAAGTTTTCTTTTCAGACAATTTATACATTTGCATCATTGAACGTTATTGGTCACAAAAGTTAAAACCTGAGGCTGTAATAAAGTACGTTAATTGAAACTAATGCCTGTTGGGATGCCTTTAAAATGTGCTTCCTTTGCGGTAAATTGTCTATACGGATATGGTTACGCAGTAGAGCCCTGAATTATTCGCGTAAAGATTTTTCACAGTTTTCTTTCAATGCCTTACGTGCCCAATGGCAGTCCTGCTTCATGATTATTAGTTGGGACCCGTACTTTTGGTGAAAAGACATTTACATCGCTATCTCGCAGATATTGAATTTTCTTTGACCTTTAGAACTCTCTGAATTTTGGAAGAAACATAATTCTAACATCACTGATTAATGGTTTATTACAAATTGTAGAGACGCGATTTTATGGCGAAGATATGTATGGACTGTTTGGTTTCGATGCCTCATGTGCACATCTACAGCTCCGCCACAGAATATTGAGGAATACAGAAGTGAAGTAGCTGGTAGGACAGCAAACTCAGACACACGCGCCAGCAAAATGGCTTCCCTGGGCTGCAACGTTGCGGAGACGCCTACCGCCAACCAGCGTAAGGTGGCTGTCCTGCTAGCCGGCAGCCAGGCCAATAGGAAACCTGTCGTTACATTCAGGATCCAAACATACATGGGGCTGGTATAAACAACCTTGGTCAGCCAATAAGCGGCGAAGTTCGCCTGTAACAAATGAGCCGCCACGTCATTACACGTCTGTATTACTGGGCGGTGTTATGCTTCAACCAGCTATGCACCAATTAAGTTATTTGTTTTGAGTAAAACGTGTTTAACAAGTTCCAGCATTGAAACAGTCTTAAAATAAGTATTTAAGTCCTTAGCCAATGTACTATTTAAAATATTTACTGCATAGAACTAAATTACTTTTGGAAGACCTTTAAACATTGTTACTCAAAACTAATAATTGGCTCATAGCTGGTTGATGCGTAACAGTGTCGATTTAGTCTGTTGCTCTGCTTTATGTTCAGTGATAGGATGTTTCTAACCTCACTTCTCTTTGTGTTATACTGGCAAATAATAGACTTATGGTGTCACAATAACCTTATTCTGATTGGTGCAATAAAATAAGAAATGTGTCTGAACAAACCATGAAGCAGAGCTGCTGATGTGCACATAAGACATTGAAACAAAATGATTCAAAAATATTTTTGCAACAATCTCGTGGCTCTAATCATCAGTTTTTTTTTTTCTGTGGCGACTGGTGGGTTGTTGCCAGGTAGGGCTGCAATCATAGAGAACTGTACAGAGGGTTGTGCGCAAGTCGACGCTACAGCCAGTAACACGCTGGTAAGCAGACGTTGATTATAAGTGAGTGCTTACAAAAGGTCCAGTATAGCATAGTAGATATTTAATGGTCATTGGATTTAGGCTTGTGCTTCAAGAGTATACAGGTCTGGAAAAAATAAATGTAGTCCTGCCTGGAAACAACTCCCCGAGAAAACCCTCCGACCAACGACATCGTCCCGCACGATTATCACATGCGAAAATCCGGAGTCTGACCCCACCGGGAATGGAGCCCGGATCGCCTTGGTAGGAGGAGAATGATCTGACCATTCGGCCACCGCGGCCACCCACTTGGCTTCGTGATCGATGAGCGGTAACAGCTACTCACAAATGCGCATTGAAGTCTTACGGATGTACAGCGAGTATGCGGAGGCAATCTTGATGCTGCCATTTTTGCCGGCCGCTCATAGTAAGGCTATGGAAACTACTTTACAGGCTAGGAGTTTGGCAAGGGATAATTTTTGCCGCTAGCACTGGTATATTTAGATACTCGTCGTTTGGGATTAAATGAGCTCTAAAAATGTATCCTTCGAAAAATATTACTTGTAGTTACTGCATATATTTCAACATAAACTCTCTTACTGCTTGTATGGTTGGCAGCGAAATTACGCAAATAGTCCCGTGTATTTTCCTATTTCAATTCAACAATACTAAAACAAAATAGATCGCAGGCTTTCGCGGTCGTTGTCTGTATTTTCTTGGCTTGGCAAAATCAACCGTAATATACATTATTATATTCTATATAATTAATAAAAACAATTTGGCTGTATCGATTCGTACTGACTGCAAATCGTTCTTTCTCTTACACGCGTAAACATCAAGTGACATGTCCAGAGAGGATGTTTCCCGGCGCTAGACGTTACGCGCGGAAAGATACGAACTGGCTAAAAATAGAACTTTAGCAGGGCTGTTTTGAGTGCTCGCTTTATCCCGAACCGCCTATAAGGGGATTGTTTCACAGTGGCGAAGCGTAGAAGTGTTCTAGGTGTGCGGTGCAAAGCGATGACTATACAAAACTCTTGATATGCCTGTGGAACGTTCATTCTGGTAGAGGCAGGTACACACTTCTGCAAGTAGTGAGCGGGAGGCGAGGTAGGAATTGTCCAATCACACAGCCTCAGTACCAGGAAAATATTCTTATTGGTTGATTCCTTCATGCATATTAAAGTGACATGCCCAAAGTGTACAGTCGGATTTAATACCGCTTCCGCTGAAAAGCGACCACGACACGCCACTGCTTCCATGCTTGACATTATGGAGGAAATTTAGGGTGCAAAACCGAACATTGCCGAAGGAGGTAGCTCTCCCCTTCAGGTTCGGTTTCGTTCACCATATAGAACTTTATTATTTTACGCATTTTTGCGATTCTGAAAAGAAATATGTTAAGTCTGCGACTATACCACAAATTATATTTACTTTACGCTACAGCACAGCCGTCGCGATTAGGCTAGTAATGTATTGTCAGGTCGCAATCAGTCGGGCAAATTATGAATATGCAAAATGTTGCCACACAGATTGCTGCGTAATTATAAGTTAACAACTAAATCGTAGTGTCTGTACTGTGGCGCAATGTGAACAGAATTTGCGGTATAAATGCATATTTAACATTTTCCTTACCAGAAATAAAAAAAATAAACAGAAAACTAAAATTATTTAATATGGTGACTGGACCGACCAAAGCAATTTTCTACGGCATATTTTTATTTGTGTACCAGATTTTCTTTTACTTTAGACATAAATTGTGACTAAATTTTGCTCTTATGAAGTTTTTATCTTTCATAGTTTTTGCGTAAAGACTCGTAAACGTCGAAATTTGCATTTTACGGATTTATGTATGTCCCTACAACCAACTGCCATACAAAACTTAAAAAAAAAAAAAAAAAAAAAAAAAAAAAAAAAAAAAAAAAAAAAAAAAAAAAAAAAAAAAAAAAAAAAAAAAAAAAAAAAAAAAAAAAAAAAAAAAAAAAAAAAAAAAAAAAAAAAAAAAAAAAAAAAAAAAAAAAAAAAA
>PNEQ01004467.1:5264-46074 GCA_003012365.1 Medauroidea extradentata | reverse complement strand
AAAGGAAAATTTTAATGCACATTTCTCTACTCGCATCCCCAATTAATATGTTGGATCCCGCCGTATACATCCTTATACCTGGTTAATTTGGCCTACTTAATTTGTTATTAACAACAAAGAAAAGAAAACATCAATTAAGACAAAAAAAATTGAAATTACTGTATGATAAGAGGCCAAGTAAGTGCTACGTGCCAGTGCAAGTCACATTGTGAATATCATAATTAGTTGTTATGTCGTTTATTTATGTGCATTTTGATTTCTAGTAAACAAGTAATTAAATTCAACTGTTTCATTTTTAATTAATAAGACTGTCATCCTAGACGAGCTCAGAAACGTGTAATTTGATTTCATGTAACAGCGTGTTCCAGTTGCTCGCTATCACATACGTACCAGATGTATAATTTTGTTTAGAAAAACTGTTCTTATTGAATGCTTTGCGTGTGGTAATTTTATCGTATACTGTGGTTCACTTATCTTTTGCGGAAAGTTCGGCGGCGGTGTTTCAGATGTCTTAAATATCATAAACATTTGGCTGGATGTGATTTAGTCCAGGGACAATATAGTTCAATTTTCTACAGATAAAAAGAAGAGAAGCATGAAGGAGCATCTCACTACAATAACTTTTATCAACGCTCATATATTGGCATATGAAGACCAAAGCCAGCACCGACACTAGGCTCTAAATAGATTGATTAACATTTGGGGTGACACACAGCTACCACTTTCATTTTGTTTTGTTTCCAAATTTAGAGTTGGGCAAAAATATTTTGGTCCGATTTTGTTCATCTAGATTACTAATACTATAAAGTTATATATTGCAATACATTTTTTTTTGATAAAACATTTTAAAATTTTTGTTTCCTGCTGTTGAACCTGTATAGAAAGGAAATCTGCCGAAACCGGAAAATAAAACAATTATGGGTACTGCCGAGTTCCGTTTTGAAAAGGTTTTACTGTATTAAGGATTGTGTTCCATTTTCTATTTTACTTGAAGGATACCATAATGTATGAAATTTTAAAATGTGGGCGAAGCCACAACAGGATATCTATGATAGGGTACGCACATGTTAGACACAGCTTCCCACTATTTTGTTTGGTTTACTAAAACATTTTAAATAAATTAACTGCAGATAACGCCACAACGGTGACCGTCATAATACACATTGACGTATTAGGTAATGTGTCCTACTCCTGTTTCTATTTTAAGAACAGAATGAAGTTGTTAATTTTAAGAAAAAACAGTAGTGGACAAATCTGTGGCAGTGCACCTAGTATGAACATAAAATATAAACGTAACCCATGACCAATGGGTAGAGACTGGAAAATTTCGTAAATTCAATGACCTGTAGGCTAGAATCCATTGTACTATGCATTTTCAAGCCCCGTCTATTCGTTCACTGTCTGCTGTTCCACTGAGTAGCAGCTAGTGGACAAATAGTCGGGGCTTGATTATGCATAGGACAATGGATTCTAGCCTGCAGGTCATTAAATTCGTGAAATTTTTCAAACCCTACCAATGGATGATACCAAATTGATGAGGGTACTATTTCATTTGTAATTTATAAGCCCATTTTAAGCGTACAGTGATTTAAATTTTACAAGCAGTCCTACATCTTATGCAATTTATTAATTTACTGTTGTAGGTCTAAGTGTAGGCAAAAATACATGGTTATACTCACAAACAAGTTTTGGCGGCAAAGTAGTTGTGGAGTGATGAGATCAGTGCGGCCCTGTCGGGGAGGATGGATGACAGAGGGGTACACGCCCTAATGTGTGGTGGGGGAAGCAGGGTGAGCGTGCTGTCTCGGGCGAGGAACTATTGAACTGCTCTGGGCCGTTACAGCTGCCTAGTCGCTGGAAAAAAACCAATTTTTTCTCTCGCTGTTTATAATATAAAGCAACGGATAATTTTTTTTCACTAAGGCAAAAGTTAGCTGAAATTCTGTTGTAATTCTCTATCGGCATGTCCAAGTAGAATGCCACAATTTTGTGAACCATAGATAACTGCACAAAGTTTTTAATTGTGCCATAAAATATAACCAAAAATAAAATTGACAATTCTAAACAGACACCCAGTTAGAAAATTTAACCATGTATCATTCAGTAACTTGAGACTGGTCGTACATATATCCTGGGACTGGTAAGAGAACCATCTACAAAACAGGATAATTTGTCACCAATTACAAAGGTGAAGTGGAATCTTAATAGAAAATGATAGGACATTTTAAAATAATTTACATACGTGTAGGAGGAATGTGTTAAAATGGTTTTACAGAAGTGGTGATGTTATGTTGTGTATATTGGCAGGAGCTAATCGATGAGCATGCTCAGGGCATCTTGACACGCATCCTCACCAAACTGCTGCTGACGGCAGACTTCCTCAAGGACAATGTCACTAAGGACCAGCTACTGCCCATCATCTCTGTGGTGGCTACAGTCATCTTTATTATCCTTGCGGGATATTTTATGACCTACCTTGTGTAAGTAGTTCTGTTGTCTGCACTGTAATTTTTTAGTGATTTGCACACTGATTCCAAAACGGTTTGTGCCGGTGCCTTAGGGAGTATTGTAAGCGAGGGACTATTTACATAATTATGTAGTATGTAGTAAAACCCTATCCAATAGGTTTGTGTCTTACAAAGAACGGAATAAATAGTAATACAAGACAGTACGTAAACATTGTACCATAAATGTAACATGACAGTTTTTTTTTTTTTTAATTTTTAAAATTAAAAATTTAATGTAGTTTTATGTATGATTATCTCAAGGAATTGTGAGAACACTGTTTCAAAACGTATGTGAAGAACTCTTGATTAATCTGTCTGCTTAGTGGTCTTAAAAGTGAATTTCATGTGTACCTTATGTATGTTGCTAACCTTCTTGATTCTGTGTGCCAGAAGTACATACCCCTGTAATTCTGTTGCTCCATTGGGTGCTACACAAAATGTAGTAGTATGCATATCCCTGTTTCTATTATTTGTTTTTAACGTCACTTAGCTGTGGGCATAACCTCTCGGTGTGTGTTTTTGCAGGCGTTTAGAAGAAGAGAGCATCCGGAAACAATATCAGAACGGAAATGCTTTTGGGGAAGCTGCAGCAAGTTCTGTACCTGCCGATGGTTCAAACGGAAAGCCAATACCTTCATCAGAGTTGCGATTGCATGAACTCAGAGCAGAGACGTACAACGGAATGGTTCGTTTACTTAAACCTGGTTGCCGTACCATCGTCTTGTTAGTTGACATGCAGTCAAGGAATAAACTTATAGCGGAATTCCACAGGATCATATGGCCATACCGCAAGTAAATGCTTGATTTCAGATTTTTTAAAAACCTTTTTATTTCCAAACCCTCTTACTTGGTATAACGTAAGTTTTTTATATTCACCCATTAATAGCCATGTTCCTGTAACCGTCGCTTATTGCTGGGCACTGTTTGTACATGTAGAGACCTGTTAAAAATAATAAATATATATGTTATTAATAAATGTTTAATGTTTTTTGAACGTATGTGTGAGATAACAGTATGCTTTTGCATGGAAGGTGTGTGGATTATTGTTTACTGTGAAGGAATCAGCAGCAATTAAGGGTGGTTTATAATTAATTTAGACATAGTCTGTGTTTGTAATCCTATAGCTCAATTTTTTTTTTATGTTTGTTGTTGTAAAGATCATATTTTGATTATTTATGTGGTTATTTTAAAATAAAAGTAAATCAGATTTATTGTAAATACTTCATAGAGCGTCGTGATATTTTTATTTTTGCCGAGATATGTATGTAGGCCTACCAATAGTTTTTATTGAAAATTACCAGTCTTTAGTCTGTTTTTGGCTACAGAGAAATATTTTCTATGGGTCTGCAAATATTTGAAATCAATGAATTGTTAGTGAATAATTTAGTATTCGATTCGAAAACTTCTTCGAATCACTTCGAAAAACTGAAACTGTTACGTAATTGAGTGGACTGTAAGCTTATCTGATGTAACATTTACAGTTACATTTCAAACTATTTATAACGTACAATTCCACCGGCACAATCACTCAACGCCATGTTGGTTTTGAGACTGTCTTTGTTGGCTGGAACAGGGACGCCAACCAATGGAGGGCGGAGAGAAGGCTGCCAACTCTCACAGTCAATGTTGCCACTCCCAGCATCCCAGGAGCGGAAAATTCAAAACATGTGTCCTTTTTTTATACATCTACAGTATATAAAATTTACAACTCTGAAACGTCCCCACCACCTTTAAATAACTATTTAAACTCTTTGCATAGCAGAGGTCGGAGTTTCACTGCAGAACGCTTGGACAATCCTGCGGCAGAGCATACTGTGGTCATCCAAGAGACCTCATCCTTGCCTGGGTAGAGTTCTACAATGTGGCTGTAAGGACCAGTTGGTTCGGACGAGGCTTGCATTTATTGCTCAAGTTGCCACCACTGAAGTTTGTTAAAAGGCAGGTCTCACAGGTCTTGCTCAAGAACAGTAACCAGGAGTTCGAGAATTTAAAAAAATACCCTGGTTTTAAGGAACTCAAGTCGTTTGCATCAGTACTCAAAGGGCACAAGGGTCTCCAATTCAAAACTGCCTCCACTTGAACTAGGACTGTATAAAACTTATCAAATTTTAAGATTTGGTCCCCAATGACCTTGTGTAGATGGACCTTATCAGATTTCACACCTGCCTCCCAAAGGCCAACGAAATGGGGTTAAGCAGGTGGGATAGAGTGCCATGTGATGCCTAGTGAACAGAATGTATCTGTGAGATTGGTTTGATGCATAGTAGAGGAGAGATGTTTTTGCAGTTCCTTGACATGATTAAGGGCTCTGACAAAATTGGTCCCACAGTCACTATAGATGTTAGACCTCTGTAACCCACAAAGCGTTTATGTGCTGCCAGAATGGTGGCTGTAGATAGATCTGACGCCAACTTTAAGTGAAGTGCTTTCGTAGCATAGTAAAACACATGAGTAAGTCCTTTGTCGTGGAGCCTTGCACAGGCGACTTTACTTGATCGTGAAAGGTCCTGCATAACTAACCTCTACTTTCAAGAAAGGCTTGGCTTTCTGGAATTTCATAGCAGATAGTGAGCCCATCGTTGGCTGACAAGGCAAGGACTTGGCTTGGAAACACCGCACAGAATGACGCAAGCAGTGCGAGATAGTGCGTTAATCCGCCAAATTCCAGTATTGCTCGCACAGTATACCCTGTAGTGCCTCCAGCTGAGGATGATGATTCTGCTATTGGTGGTGCCAAATGACCAAACTAGTGAACCAATGTATTTTAGGGAGCAACACTGGATGTTTGTGATGAAATGGAAGGTTAGAATGATGCAGCCGACCACCAACTCTGATAAACCCAACTTTCTGATGAACTGAGAGACTCGATCTCATGTGCATGGTTGGCAACAAATGTTCTTAATTGGTGAGGAGATGTCGTCAACCAAACTACACCACCTGTGAATCGGTCTAGGCAAATGTTGCTAAAAAGGAAGTGTCAACATAGAGTTTAATGACATGATGTAGGAGGCAGGCCAATCCTACCTCTAAACTGTCACAAAAAATAGGGAGTGAGTGCAAACAGCCATCCTTTCCTTTAACCAGCCTTGGAATGGCAAGTGATGACAGAAGTTGGAGCTCCTTTAAGGCTAAACAGTCTGTGTTATAACAGACAACTGATGCAATGATTTGTAACAGTCAGTGGTAGCGGATGGTGCTTGCAGTAGCACATCGACATACATACACACAATGAAACATTTATTCTCATGTCACGTAGTTGGTAGTTGCCATGCCACATAAAAGTTTGACTCGGACATAGGCAGGGTTTGGCCCATACCCAGAGTCGTACCCTGAAGAGACGTCTTCAGATATGCAAGTCGCTCCACTGGTGAAATCTCCTTGTTGTTTGTGATCAAGGTTGAAAACAATTTGAGAAATTTATTGGTCCACTGCTTTGGGTCACCACCAAAACTAGGAAGTGTGATCTTTGAGAGAGCAACACAAAATTGACTAGTCCGACTGTTTACATTCTCCAAACTTTCAGTGAATGTTTCAGTAAGAGAATCTACTATGGCTGTAACTGCAAAATATTTCTCCTCAAATTCTACCAGGCATGCCACATGTTCCTTGAAATCAAAATCGGCAATTGTTGCTGCTTCGACTGTAACATAATCTTCATCCAAGGGACATGATCTCTAACTAAATGCCACGCCTCAAACATTTACCTTACTGACACGACATATCTTACCCCATACAGCAAAATTAATTTTCAAAAGAAAATTTCCTTACTTGGTCCTATGACCTGACTTTCTAAAACAACAACCGAAACTCAACTGTGGTACTCTTGTAAGGACCAATTAACCTCATGTTGCTGCACTTCTACAGTTCCAACAAATCAACATTTAAAAAAAATACGTGTGTAGGCCTACATACTTTTTATTTTTAACTTTCATAAAACAATTACTTTGACCTTATTATTACTGTTGGCCGCGAACAGTGAATCTTTCTCCCCATTACGACGTACTGCCTAATTGGGTCACGTCTCTGGAAATCACAATCTTCTTGTCTCCCGGCGATGTCCCACTAATGGTTTATTTCATCACCAACAGAGCACAAAAACCTGTTAACACTTCAAAACAATATGAGTCTCTATTCCTTATAAAACAACTCATAAACCTGTGCGGCCTAAACTGTTTATAAACACGCTTCGCAACAAATCTAAACAAAACATTTGCTCATGACATGGCAGACAACTGCTGCTGCTTGCACACAATAAAAATCCCGTGGATTCTTGCCAAACATTTACTTCATTAAAAAAATTACTAATTTCTACCTAACAATGTTTTGAACCCATTTATAAATGAAACTACTCCTTACAATGCTGCGCAAACAACTCACTTTTACCGCGTAACATACAAAATCATTTTGGACCCAACATTACACGTTAAAAATACACGATGACCATGTCGCCATCCATCAAGCGCCACGTAAACGTATCTACACGTGCGATAACCATGCAGCTTATTTATAAAACATAAATTTGAACTAAAATCTTTCTGTTACAGTAAACTTATTATTTCTTGTAATTTGAATCATTATAGCAAACAACAATTACTTTCACACAGATACTTTTAATATAGGTAATTTATTTATTTACAACTTCTTATCATTTACTTTTAACCCAAATAACTCAAATCTTCTACAAAACAAACTTGATAATTTAGGTTAAGGTCCTTTTTTATAATCTCAATGCATCCTACAGCAGAAAAATAGTATTTTAAAAACTTTTACTTATGAAATTAAATTACGTTACTGACTTGCTAGAAAACGTACGACACTCCGTACCAATAAACTACCCAGTTACCTTACTAACGTGCCGAAACTATGGCACACACATAAATTTCTGCATGGCCCATTTCAATTTTTTAAATTTACTTTTACACTTCTACAGTGACGCCATCCCGTCACGTCCACTTATAAATTACGTTAACGCTCACCCCCGATTTTTAACACTTTACTACTTAGGCCTAAGAGCACTAGTATTCGCCCGCACCTTTGCCGTTTGCCGTTTATTTTCACGTAACGATAATATTCTAGCATGTAAGAGTGGAAGAAGAAGCTTTAATTGTGAAACAGTATTTACTTACGTCCAAGTGTTTATCCAGTGTTTATTTTCCATGTTTAACTGCCTTTGTAACATTTATTAACCTGTACAAGTGTTTGTTTACAAATACGCCGAGTGCCTGACCAGTGGTGCCAATCACGTGCACGGACTCTGTAAATGTGCACTAAACAGCGATCACGGGAAATACGGACGTAAATATAAATTGTACTGTTTGTTATTGCTTAAAAATGTGTTTTATTATTATGTAAGTGTTTTTGTGTATTAATTATAGTGTTAAACGGCAATGCGCGCATTTATAATTCAAGTCGGGAAGTTTGTTTGTATATCAGAGTAAATTTGTGCCCATAGAAAGTATTTCCTTTGTGTGAGTGTGGCACACCTGTAGATGCAGACGGCCTCGAGCGGCCGAGCCGCCATTTTGCTAACGGTACTTCAGCCCTTCCCAGGGGTATATAAGGAGGGCGCTGCGCCCAGATAGTCAGTCGTCAGCGGCTCGGCCTTCGGGCCGGGCCAGCCTGGCACCCCTGCTAGAGTACGCTGGCAGCTCCCTGGGCTCCCGACTCTCGGCACCCTACACACTCTACACCTTCCCACCTTAGGGGCTGGCTTCTTGCAAAGGGAGCCCCCCGAATCCCCGGAGCCGGCTTCTTGCGAAGGGAGCCCTCCACTCTACCGAGGTGACTTCTTGCCTAAGGGAGTCCCTCACCTATCCTAGAGGTGATTTCTTGCAAAGGGAAACCCTCCACCCCCTACCGAGGTGACTTCTTGCCTAAGGGAGTCCCTCACTTCTCTTACCTATACACTACTAGGGCAGTGCCGAGGGAAAGGACGAAGGTGGCGCTGCCATGCACATCTACCGCGCCGCGTATTGAATTAGGGGACACACCCCTAGGTAACGCCCGTCCTAAAGTGTTCGTATACACTTCCCGTGTCGTAAAGTTATTGAAAGTTACAGAATATAGTAACCTCACCCCGGGATCAGTGAGATCGCCGTGTATTAACAGTAACCCAGCCTGGCTTGTTAATCCAGTATCGTCGATGGCGCAGCACCTAAAGTAAGAGGCTATTGAATGTTGTTGCAAACCTCTAGGGATCAAAGAGATAATCACAAGTCAGTTTCGGCCACGAATAAGGCCTTAATTCTGCCCAGTACTTGAACGGCCCGGAGTGCCACGTAGAATTGTATGCATCATAATATGTCTTGTAGGCTTAGTATTGTATTTCCTAGTTGTCATATCATTGTTATTGTCGTGTCCTGTTGCCGTATCTCATATTGATACCCCAGTGTTAAAATGTATGTCATCAAAGTGTGATTGACAGCTAACCCTAATTAAGAACCATGTACCAAAGCTAATGTTGTATTCATCATGTTGTGACAAGTACTGTAACTTGTGTTAATGAATATAAACACCCCATTGAACTGAATTACCTTGTTTTCTCCTTTCATGAGATTAACCTGTGTACCAACCTTTATATCTAATACAAGGCGAGTGATATATGCGTTGCCCTCTGTTATGTAAAGATGACACCCTGTGCTAGCGAGTAGAGTTCGTCCTTGTTGGCTCACTCAGTCACTCGCTGAGTCGAGGATAACTCTATTACCAACTACTCTAGAAGAACCACACCAATGTCTCATGCTCTCTACCTCAAAGGTCTTCTAGATACACACACTGCTCGCATTCAGCAATCTTGCTTGCAACCCCGCACATCTAGCGCAGTGGGATTAGCGTCAACTTAAAACCAATAAAAAAAAAAAACTGCTAAATTCTACGTGTCCATGCCTAAGGCGTGCTGAGATCCACAATCAAAACTAACTAAAAATTACGCTACTATTTCTATACACGACATAAGTTTTTCATTAATACCACTATTTTGTACCACCTATGGTACACAAAATAAACAAACACAATCCACTTAAAATAAAATCCTCAGCAAACTTAAAACTAGTGACTACTGTGTCACAACACTTTTCCTGGGCGCAAAAAAAAAGTTACAATTTCAAACACCTTCAAGTTATTTGTTTACTTACATTTCAGTGAGCTTCATGTCAACTCAGTTTTACACTTACCTCTTTACGAAATTCAGGAATAAAACCTGCTACACATAGCAAATTAATGGGACCATAAAGCTTAGAACTTAACTAATTTCCAACCAAGTATTTAACATTAAACGGAACAAGAAATATCATACATGTCCAATATACCCAAAGCTACTGTAATTAAGTTCAACTTTTCTGGTAAAATTGGGTTTGTCCTTTAGACAAAACATTTAATTACCCGGCACCAAACACCATCACGTAGGATAATAAAGGGGCAAAATTAAACAACAAATCAGCCTAACATTAACCTGTGGGGAGGGGGAGGGGGGAGAAATCCACCACCAATCTGTTAAAGGCCAGATCGGACGCCTCAAAAATACACAAAAATAAACTTGAAAACAAAGACGTAACAGGTAGAGCATGGTTAAAATAGGGGAATGGGATCTTTTCAGGGTCTGCAAGTATTTCTTGTCATCTACAAATAATTATTTATTATCCAAATGTAAGACTTTACTTATTCTAATAAGGGAAAATAGTACCTATCAGGAGCAACTAGTTAAATAAAGGCAAATACCAAGAATATTGGGTTTAAAACAACTCTGCATTAGCTCAAAAGTTTTGTAAAAGTGATTCTTCAGCTCGTACAGTGAGCAAACAATTTTACAATAAATGGCCCTCAACTGATTACAATTACAATACTATTTGTTATAACTTCAAAACAAATGAGGGACGGTTTTTGCTACGAAGGGAAACACAAAACTTTATCTTTAAAATTCATACTTATTTCGGATTTGATTAGCAACTGCAAATTAAACGCCAAATTACTTCACTTACGGACACATTACTCTACGAAATGAAGGGTGGAGGGGCGGTTAAAGACACAACTTGGAGACTGACTGACATTACAATAAAGTAAGTGACTGTATGACTACATACATGTGACTCTGTATAACTCTCAGCTCGGACCTACTTTACTACTAACACTAACAGGCTACTTAACTGATCACATTTTGTTCTGAAGTCCCTCGGGGTTCCTCCAACCCTCAGCCTCGACGAAGGAATCAATCAGTCGAAGACCAAGTGGTGAAGACGGAAGACACAAGACTAAGGGCCAAAATGTTTCTCAACAACTACTTTTATAAACTCAGGCTTGAAAACACTTCTTGGACGTTCAAACGACTGCGCACATGGTCAAATAAACAGTTAACATTCAATGAAAACCAACGAGAGTGTTGATGTTATTCCTCCAGAACATCTGCATAATGCTGAAGTACCAACATACACAATAATTCCAGGACTGCAAAACTGGAGGACATCAAGCCTGCCAACATAAACAGGTTGTTTTTTCTGACTTCTACCGAGAAACAATCAGGGGAAGGGGAAACAAGCTACGCTAGCTTTTCTCAGCTCGGCTGTGCGGTAAACCTATGTCATCCCAGCTGATGACCAGTGACATAATCAAAGTACATCGCATTAACTAGCCTGCGCGTGGCCCATGAGTACCGTAAGCATAACTCATCAGCTGTTGTTTTGCTGGGCGTTCAGTGATGTAACTTAATGCAGGTAGACAAAGTGATCGGCGCGCACACAAACAGGGCGAAAAGAAAAGGCACTGCTTCATTGGAAGGCTACAAAGAAAATAACACCACGTGTTTGTGTACAAAATTACTGTTAAATCTTACATCACCCAGCTCTGCTCGGGATAGCAGCGGCCTACGTGAGCTGTATCACGGCCGTACCGTGAAACAATTGCCTATCTCAGGCATAACATGTAGATGTATTAGGGGAGGTGGAGGGGGCAATTAGACAAATATTTTAAAATACAGTGAACCCTCGATAACTCGGACTAAAAGGGGGATGAAGCTGTCCGAGTTACGATTTGTCCGTGTTATCGAGGGGCGTCCGGGGAGGAGGGGTAATCAGTCATTAATCACAAGAAACGTGAGGAAACCAGTACACTATCATTTCTACAAGCAAAAGAAGCAGCAATCGGCAATATATACTGCTTTGTACGTATCAATTTACAGGAGGGGGTAGTGGGGAAATTATCACTGTAACGGGAGAACTATAAAAGAAAGAATGTCAAACAACCTAGGCGGGCAGATTCTTTTTTATTTATTTTTTATGCTACTTCTGTCTGATCTTTTTTATCTGTGCTACAAGCTGGCACCAAGGCACCCTTCGACCACATAAAAGTTCTCACCCCTTCTCTCGTCTGGATGACGACAGTCTATGCGTGCGTTCGTGTGTGTGTGTGTGTGAGAGATAAGCTAGGGTGGTAGAGCGCGAGCGGAAGTAGTCAAGGTCAACCGGTACAGTCTCAACAGCAATAAAAACACAGCACGTGACCACACGCAACTGACGAGATGTTTGCGTAAAAAATTGCTCTACATCAGCATGTCACAAGTGTCTGCAGCCAGCTGCTAGTTTCCTACGAGAAATTGTTTTTTTCCAGGGTCTCTTTGTTAGAATACGAGGCCAGGAGCAACGTAAATCTCAGTCAACCTTTCCTCCTTTTTTTTTTTTTTTTTTTTTTTGGTTGAAGTCACGGCCGTGGTTGAAGTGATAATGTGCGCTTGTAGGCCTCCCTTCATACTATCTTATCTTGGCTGTGTCGTCATATATCAGTGACGTCTTTACACACTCTTTACACTTAAAATAAATTTCGCAGATACCATCAACATTAACGGGAACTCAATAAAAGCCCATTCATTTTAACCATTTAACTTTTTCAAAAACAAGGCCCTCTAGAATGTGCGATCCGGGGCAAAAGCCTTTTTCTTCCCCCTCCCCTTTTTTTTTTTCAATATCGCGCCGGCCTCTAGCATAGTGGGTTAGGCGCCAGTTTACTGTGCGAGAGGCCCAGGGTTCGATTCCTTGCTCGGGCATGGATGTTGTGTTGTTCTTTCCCCTCACTTCACCCTCATCAGCTTGTAAGACGTCGCTAAAAGGCCGTAAAACCCTCTCACCACCTTGCCTACATTGCAATGCAAACCAATGGCTTTAATTTTTTTTTATTAATGTCCGGAACAAATTGTTTTGCAATCTTGAATTTATTGCACATATCAGAACAAAATAAATTTCCCTTTAGGTGCTATTGTGACGTGTAGTTACCGTCCAATTCACCAGCATTATACTGTATTTTTTATATATGACGCACGTTAGTATATGTCTCACGCGGTGAAGAGGGAGGAAAGATAAAGAAGCGAGGTCGCCTGCTGAGTTGCGTCTCTACTCGCGCGCTTGCTGAGTTGCATCTCTACTTGCGCGCCTCGCTAGCAACATTTAACCACACGGAACTTGCCACATATTTTACGGTGGGATTATTAAAGGCTACGTAGCGATGAGAAACTGCTTTTAAAGCTTAATACTGTTTTTAAATAAGGCGGACACAATTTTCTTATGATTTTTGACCAAAAATAATTTAATTAAAATTGATTTTGTTTTTTGAAATTCTGTCCGAGTTATCCGAAGTCCGGGACATCGAGGTCCGAGTTATCGAGGGTTCACTGTACTACTAATGTTACGCAGCCGCTATTATTAAAAAACTAGAATTCAATAAACTCTTAAGTGAGGAATAATTTAAAGCAGGGCTCTGAACAAAAATATGAAGGTACAGTAGAAGCTAGGGATACCGCGCTTCGATAAACCACGCATTCTGCTATATCGTGGGGTAATTCATGTCCCCCAAGCTAATGTACCAGAAACTCACAATCCTATTACGTACTTCAAAGGGACGTTTGTTTGGCCGGTCAAACGATCAAACGAGAGGGGCGGAGAAGGACAAAAGGCAGCGGCCAGGAAGCGGTAATGCACGTGTTCAAAGTTTGACAGGCCGGATTTATTTATTAGTAGCCAGGAGTCTTGACGTCTCTCTGTGCGGCGGTGCAGAAGGCCTCTTGTTAGGGGTGGTAGGAGTGGAGGGGAAAGTATTGCCTGGAAGGGGGAAGGGGCAGAAACTGGCACTAGGGAATCCCCAGCCGCTGTGTGGGTGGGAAGTGATACACAGCTGACGACACACTTGCAGCTACCAACAAGAATTTATTGCGATCAGTTCAGTTTTTTATGTGGTGCAATGTCGCAGAAAAGAAAGGCTTATTCGGTGACTGACAAGTTAAACATTTTCGTCAAAACATAAACTACAAGCTGGAGTACTGTATTACAGTCAGCCCACCTTATCCGTGGACTTCGTGTCCGTGGTTTTCACCAACCACGGTTGGAAAACGAGGGAAAAAAACGTAAAATGTAAACATGAAATTCTTAAGAATTCGTATTTTTGTGCGCACGCGCATAGTTTGCCGTACAAACTACTAACACGCCACTCGTGCACAAGAGAGCAGCTAGTTTCGTGTTGTCAGCAACTGTTATCTACTCTGTTACGCAATGTGCTTGGTGTTCGCGGTATGTTTGTTTACCAGCGGTCAGCGGATGGTGCGGGTGGCAGGGCAAGGCAGCGATGCAGTGTCGAATGTGCGGGTGGCGATACTTCATTTGCATCGATCTTATCGCTTTCTGCACACTTCCAAAACTAAATGATTTGATACCTCCTGCAGGCTGTGTCGCCTGTCCCTGCCCGCAAACTGCTTCCACGCAGTACACACGCGTGTGTTTAATTACATTGTCTTGTTGCCCGCTTCCCGCCCCCCCCCCCTCACGTAGTACACGGCCCTGAAGCGCCTCTACTGTGTGCAACTATACACTATTCCGTGACCTGCAGTGTAATGTTTCCTAAAAAGAAAAACTGTAATGATCCTTCTAATCCTAAGAGAATATTGCAAAATTCTTACTTTGACTGACAAAATGAAAAAAAACTACATTTAATCAAAGACATATCTGTTGTAATTGGCCGCAGGTACGGGGAAAAAAAGAGTGTGTCATTCGTACGTCACGAAATAAAGCACGACAAATAGGATCAAGTGTTAGTACTGCACCAAAAACGGCAAAAAAAAATCTAGCTAAGTTAATTTAATTGCAATCAGTGGTGCTGTATTAAAACAGAAACCGCTAAAACTTTGTCCTTATCCATGTTTACCAGTGGAGTTAAATTTTTCAGTGACATGTGTGAAAAAAAACGCGCCAAGTCTATTTTAGTATAGTCAATGATGCCGTATTACAAACGAAACTGCTAACATAGTTAATTATGGTCAAAATATTTTATGTTTATGATCCGATTCTTTTCTGTAATTGATATGCACGTCATACAAGCAAGAAATATTTAGAGACAAATGCAAAATATTCACGCCCATGTAGTTGTAATTGTGCTTGTTCCACTGTTGTTTTGTGTGGTTGACAAAGATAAAGTACCCATTACACGCGAGAAATAGTGTTATCAGATGCCATTCTATCAACGCTTGTGGAGACACACTCTGTCTGCCCAGCGCACGTCCTTGGCAGTCTAGGGTGGGTGGAGAGATAGCGCAGCGGATCAGGCCCATGCTTTGTTGTGACGTCAGCAGTAGCCGACCACCTGGCTCGCATGCGCTGTTGCCAAGTCACCACGACCGCTCGCAGTGTGGCTGCCGCTGTATCTATCTTGCGCCGCAATGCACACACTACATGTAATTTTTACGATATTTAAATGTTGTGGGACACTTTACGAACATATTAAATATCTGTACCGTGTACAAATATAGTAGCATTTAAGATTAGGGGTTAAAATTTTTTTTATTGATTGTATGTAGTGGTTTATGTAGGTTATTATGGTGTCTTGAATATACACGGTTTATTTTCCGCAGATTTCCTGAAACGAAATGGATGAAAAGGATGAAAGTTTAACGTGATATGGTGACAAATACGAACATTGCGGCGCTAAATAACATTTTATTGAAAATTTTTTTTGTTCTTTCTGGTTTATCTTGGTACAGCGTGCGTAGGCTATAGCAGGGTTAGATTTGAGCGAACATGAGCGCTTTATCTTAATAAAAAAAAACTAAAACCAGAAAAATCACTTTGTGACAGTATGCTAGAGAACCACTTGAAAGATCTTATTCGTGGACTACAACTGCAACATAAATACCACAAACACAAAAGAAAGAATGGAAAATTGGTAGAAACAAATATGTGCCAATACTTTCATAACCTCAAACATCAACCGGTTAGCACCACGAACTACGATAAATAATTTAAATTAATTACACTCCTTCCCTTAGCAATGCAGCAGCAATGACACGGGACGGTTTCTGCTACGACCATTCCATCTTCCTTCACCGGTGCAGGAACCAACTCAAAATTATGTCACACTCTCAACAAAACTAAATTGCACACAATGTACGAAATAAATGCCACATTTACATCAACAAAAAACTAATAGGACACGTGCGACGAACAAAATATCTTTGGTGTGAATAGATGAAAATGCACAGAGCTGGCTGAAGGAACAATAGTCACACCACGTGGCAGAGATGCACATATCACGTTTCAACGAAAACCAAACACTAAAATCTTGGCATAGATCCAGCCTGGAAGACCAAAAAATGTTACATAATTAATGAGTGGCTTATCTGATGTAACATTTACAGTTTGATTTCAAATGATCTATAACACATAATTCCATCGGCACAACCATTCACCGCCATGTTTTGAGACTGACTTTGTTGGCTGGAACAGGGGTGCCAACCGAAATAGTGGCAGCAACAAGGTTGCCAACTCTCACAGTGTTGCCACTCCCAGCATCTCAGGAGCGGGAACTTCAAAATATATGTCCTTTCTTTATACAGTAGACCCCTGATCTAATTGCATCGGATCTAACGACATCGGCGATCTAACGACATAATTTCCAGGAACCGTGGAAAAATTAATACATATTTTAAAAATTATTAAAGCTAGGCAAAGTGAAATAGATCACAGTAAAACGTTAATTAAAAATAATTATGCATACATTAAACAATAACATAATGCAGTTATCATAAATTAGTAATATGCAGCTGTGAAAAAAAAAAAACTGTTTAAAAATTCTAGAAACTTCGGCTGGAATATAGTTGAAGCCCGCGCCAGGGGTGCGTAGGCTGCCTGCGCAACACCGACGTATGTGAGACGTGATGACTAACACTGCCTTATCTCCTAATGCTCCCCTCATTTCTCCACGCTCCATCCTGCCTGAACTTCCCTCTCACACTCCTCCACGTGTCCTTATCTCAGCTGTGCAGTTCGATACGCGACATGGCATAGCAATGGTAATTTAAAACCTTTTTTGAAATTGAAAATTTAAGGAAAATCGTCCGTGTTGAAATTTCCTTTGTGAGTGCAATGCTGTTTAATTTTCCTCCCCCACTTGGCGACTCTCTCCCATGTTTCCGTGTCTTGTGATAGCCGAGGGGGATGGGGGTTGAAGAGACGACATGTTTTTTTTTCCGCCCTCATTACAGCATGGCAAAAAAAGGACCAGCAGTCCGTAAAAGAAATAAATCCAGCGTTATCTCATATTATTTTCTCTAGCTGCAGAATGAGCCCGGCTTGACCTTGACGACTTCCGCTGTATTATTGATCACTCGTCATGTGGCTATGAAAGCGCTGCGGCGTTAAAACTGCCTACAATGCAAATACAGCAATCCCGTCACTGTGTGCGGCATGTGGGCTGATAACGTTTTTGTTTTATGCTGCTCTCGCTCGACAGTGGAGCAATAAGAGCGACTGCAGCCAGCGCGCCGAGAACCATTTCATCTCTAATCGCAGTACAGAGCATTAAACTGGTGCGTTGTGCATAGTTTCGTGATTTTTCCAATAGACCTACAACTTTTAGCGACAAATAATTCAGTCGTTATTTTATATGTGACAGCACCTTGAAAAGTCAGTTTTTTGCCCTTTTGAGTGGCGCTAAATTGGCGTTCATAATAAGAGTTCGAGTTTTTAAAAAATACAGACTTTTTTAAAAATATTTGTTCTTTAATACACACTTTTATTAGTATCACGTAAACTCTTATAATGGCGACAGGCTGTAACAGTTCTTACGCAGTAAAAAAAAGACTCAATGGCTGTACTGAAAGGTTTAACAATCATTGCCGCATACATTCACGAGTTGTTCTGTTGTGATCTGAATGTGCTTCACGCGAGACAAGCAGGATGAATCACGGGCGCACTAGCTGCCCGGAGGCACGCCAAGGCCAGCGGCCCAACCACCCCCCTCCCCCTACCTACACAACCTGACCGAGCACGCCGCTCCGCCACACACGTCACGGTGGGGGATTGTGGGTACCATTTTATTTGGAAGACACCTTTTCATCGTACTAAAATATAATTTTAATGAAAACTTTTTTTATGTCGGTAATTGTTCTACATAAAATTAAAAAAAACACTTAAATTTTTTTTTTGGGGGGGGGGGGGGTCAAATTTAGTTACCTCGGGACTAATGACATTGGCGATCTAACGACAAAATTTCCTGGCACTGTGCGATGTCGTTAGATCGAGGGTTTACTGTACATCTATATACAATTTACATTGCCGAAGCAGACACTTAGGGAGCCATACTGCTGCAATAACGTACCAAGGTTCTTATGTCATGGTTGACAGAACCAAGAATTTTGGAATAAAAAAAAAGTGTAGTAAACCTCTAATAATGAAATATTCACATAACGAAAACTTCTTCACAATGAAATGGCAGTTTGTTCCCACCAAACGTCTTGAGTATAGTAAAGAATTTTTTCTTTCACTATGCATACACGTATTGATTTTCTAGTAGTCAAATGCAGTTTGTAACTGTAAAATCTTTTCTCCAGTCCACTTTTTGTTAGGTTTCGTAAAATTTGTTTCCATTTTTATCATCATAAAAAATACATCTCTGTGCACCATAGATGTATTGCATCCTAAATGTGTTTGCCCTGAAAAAATGTTTACTGTAAGTAATGACCAGTTTGTGAAGTGAATGTAAATTCTACTACAGTAAATTATAATTCAATTCAATACTGAATATTGATAAGAAAGTCAATGTTTATTACTAGAGAATTCATACCAGTAGTGAAAGATGGTAAGTAAAACTGTAAGTATGAAGTCTGGGACACAAACTTCAATATATAGCTGAAGTGGTGTCATTCCAGGTCTGTTGTCAGCACAACTTAAATTCATTATGTTCTTACGAAACCCAGTGAACCAGAATGTCTGCTTCAATAAAGAGGAACAATGTCTTAGATAAATAAAAATTATAAAGAATCCACAAAATCAGTTAATTAAATATACCTCATATAATTGCTACCAATTGAAATTTAATTTTTTTGTAACAGTTATCAAAAATCCTGTGTATTCCACACAAGGTTGTTGGAGATTTTAATGTACTTTTAACTTCTCCATAATGGTTTTTTATGTAATTATTATTCAGAATATTGTCAAATAGTTTTTTTTTTTTTTTTGTTCCTGATATTGGTGACGTTTATTTTGCAGGAACAAGACGTTGATGTTCGGCTTCATGTGTCTAGAACATGGATTGGATTGGTATAAAGGCCTGTTGACCTTGAGTTTACCGGAGCCAAGGGATCTTAAAATAAATCCTCGGAATTGTATAGGAACTGTTCTGTCCTTAAATGGCCATCGCAAATATTTTTGCATGTACCATGCTAAACATCCAGAGTGTATGAATGCAAAGGGTGCAAAGGTTTGTTTTATATTCATGTATACATACAGTATAATTAATATTTTTATCATATATATAGTAACAGATTTTATTTTTTCGCATATGTTCAATTGGATTTTGCTCCCTTCTAAATTGGGCTCACCTATGCTGCCTCTCCAGGCAGGGAGGTTCCCTTCATATGTAGCGTTTTGAGTCATGCTCAATTGTTGTAGGCTGTTGGTTTAGGTATGCCTGCAACAATGGGTCTAGAACCTAAATCCACCTCTACCATCTCTGCTGGCCACTTCGGTGGAGTGATGATCGAGAGAGAGGTGGAATAGTATGTGTCCCACTGGTCGAAATAAGAGGTCAACTACCTCCCTATTGATTCAGCCTGCTGACAAAGGTCCTGCTGCTACTGGGAACTGGTAAATTCTGGAGTGGAATGGCTGCTTCAGTAGCCTCCTGGGCTTTTTTCCCGAGAGACCTCCTATTCGGTTATGTGCTGAAGGCACCTCATCTGCTAGGCCATCGTAGTAAACCTGTGCCGATGCCTGTCTTGGGAGTGCTGATGAGGCATACAAACAAACTACGTGGGAGCATATGAAGTTAAATGATCACTCGATGACTAACCCCATGCCTCATAGAGGGGGTTGGGTGGAACACTCTTTCGAGGTTGCTGTGGTGACAGACAGCCACATTGAACCACTCTGCTTGGGACCTGCACCACTCAAGGCAGGTGCGGCACCTCAATCAGTCACTAGGCACTTGGCGAGATGTGCCTCTTACCCATCATAGCCCAACAGCATCCAACCGGGGTCCTTCCAGAACCAGGCAAATCTCATGCTGCCATTCCCTTTACTGTACTTGGAAACTATCCCCCAGTACATACTTCTAGTACAACATCACTGTAGGAGAGTGTACGACCTTGATCAACCACAGTGCACCTGATGAGACGTGCTTCCATGCCCACCTAGGGTTCTGAAGCTTCGGTAAAAAAAAACCGGAAAAATTGGAAAAAAAAACAGGGAAAAATTGTTTTTATTTTCCATTGACGTAAAAATGAGAAAAATTGAAATTTTTTCATCAAGGTGAAAAATTGTGGAAAATTGAAAGGAAAAAATGCAATAGAAATAATCTTACAATTTCTAAATTACAAGTCTGAATGTTAAATGTATTTACATTTGGGCCTATCTACCGTTTCACATAGTACCCTACCAGTACCACGAAAATGAAATAATTAGTGAATGTAAGACAAAGTTTCAAAAAGAACCACAATAACGTTGTTACAGTAAAATAATATATGCTCATGGATTAAACAGAAATAGTTGTCAAACATATGTTCATACACAACTTACAATCTGTTCCAGGAAAACAGTTTTGATTACAACAAAAAAAAACCCTTTGTAGTTCAAATTCACAAGTAATACCGTAAGATAATTATTAATTATTTTCGTCGCTGAGTTCCCTCTGGAGGAGGAGACCATAAAAAGGACTGACTGGCAAGTCTGGTAATTAATAGAAAACAAATTCTTAACCAGGGTGGTTTATTGTGCGATGTCCATACAAAAAGAATAACGCACACGTCCGCGACGACAGTCTGTTACACTCTGTAGTTGCAGCTCGTACTCTCTTACCATCAGCAACTGGCCGGACTCTCGTGGTACACTGCCTGTCAAAGCTGCTGAAGGTCGGGGGCGAGTAGACCCTGGGTGGCTGACCCTAATCCTCTGTGGCCAGATGCCGGCAGTACCTGCCCGTGTCTTGGACTGTGGCTGCTTGCTGCTACGGCTGTGGCCGTGAAGCTACAATTATCTTGCTACTTGTATCAACTGGCTAAGTGGTGTACCTTGCTGTTGTTTTACGTTTATCAACTTTATGATTTGCCTTTTTTTTTTTTTTTTTTTTTCAGACATATAATTGACATGTGAAATTTGACACTGATTGCTGTTTGTTTGCCAGGTGTTCAGTTATGACTTACGATGGTGTGTGTGTTTGTGTTCCTGATTACTAGTAAACAAGTTAAACATGTTACTTCAATTACAGTAATGTAATGCTTCTGTAGTTCCCCTTATCTTAGAACTGTAAAGTTCTTGTGTTGACCTTCATTCCACAGTCATACATCTTGCTGTAGAGCGTCCCAACCTTAGATTCCAGTACAGAGCTTATTGTGCGCGCTGTTGCCAGATCGCAGCCACATTACGAAGTTCGGGAGTTGTACTACTTCAGAGTTTTTAGCTTTAAATATACGTAATATTCTTTATTATTCTAATTGATGTTACAATCTGCATAGCATCACGCTTCAAAGTATGCACTTAATAACAATATTTCTATTACTTTAAAATAAGAAACAATCCTCATACTCCACTTATATGAATTCACTACATGAATTGTAACAGGCACTTCGTTAAGAAATAATTATCACATATATTTTAATCATTATAGCTACTACTGACAAAACGTAAGATTTCTTCAGTTTTAGTAGCTTCTGTCTGAAGACGACAACGTGGTTAGGGTAGTTGATGACTAGGAAATTGGTCATTCAAAATCAGTGTCGTGTGGGAACTGAAAAATTAGTATGTCTGCTTTTTTACACTGTTATTGTCTGTTATAAATTTAAAGTGGGAGAGGGGGAGGTTATTTATTTGGACGTTTTTACGTGTCTTGAAACAGCACAATGCTTTAGAGGAACACGGAGAGAAATAGTGAAGGAGTCGGCGAAGGTCTTTGTTATGGAATCATCCAAGCATTCACCTGGAGTGATTTCGGAAGACCCTGGAAAACGGGAATCAGGATGACTGGAGCCGGGTATCGAACCCGGGTCCTCCAGAATGCTCGTTTATCAAACAAAAGAGAATACATTAAGGTTCTGCCGTGATGTCAACTTAGCCGTATCATTCATTTCCACTACTTATTTGATAATATATCTTAAGCCTAAACGAGAGCATATATAATATATGTTTACCTGTATTGTTTTAAATTTTTTACTATGTATATATTATATAGTGTTTCAATACTTATCCATGAAGTTGAAGGTACAAATTTTCTTCGGTTGAAAACTTACAGAAACCAGTTAAAATTTTCTTGTCAAGGAAATAAATTAGATGACGTAGTAAAACCTTATAAACAAACTGTACAAGTTTTATTATTATATTTACTCTAATTTAGGATTTTAAAAATATTTATCATATAAGCATTAGAAATGAATGATCATTGCCTTAAATATGTTTAAAGGAATTATTTATTGTTTGTCTTTCCTTTTTGATCTCGACTTTTCATGTTAGTTTTCAGTACTGTGTTGCTATTGTTTCTTCCTATTAGTGTAAATAGTTTGTTTGGAACATCCTGTTTCTTCTAAAGCTCCCTTAATGAGTTAACAGTATGTGAAAATTACTGGAATAAGACCAATACATTATTTCGCTCCCTTTCGCATAGCCTACCTTTATTACGACTTTTTATTATTTTATCTTTCCATACAAATAAATGTTAACAAAAAATTACACACACGAAATTTTGTTTCGAAATCAAGTCACCATACACAACAAATTGTTCGGCCGCAAGACACTGTAGTTTCACTACTGAACCAGTTTAGGACACGGGACGAAGAAAACTGCTGACTGCAGGAAGCCTGTATCTTATTAACCTTTCCAGATATAACCTCATAGCCAGCAAAGATAACAAAACTTTTTTTCCTCATCAGCGCCCAATACTTCGAGCGACACTCAACTGTCGAATTTGTAGGGCGAACGCGTGGCAAGCGCATGACATAACACATTTCACAGCTTTATACAGAAGAATGGATAAAGCTATTGAGATGGGGTTGCTTTTAAAAATAGATTTAGCTCATTACGAACAACTTCCTTGCTTTCATCCGCCATATAACTTGAATAGCAAAAAAGTTTCTCACTGACCAACTTTTGGATGTTTTAGTTTGTTAGAAAGTGTACATAACGTTAGAAAAAAATTTTTGTACAACTATATTAAAAAAAATTAGCCTTTAGATTTCTTAGTCGGCGTCCAGATATATGCAATTACACACCATTAAAATCTGGATACTATTTTGCTTTTGATTTGTAAGTTATGATGTGATATATTTTAGGCTGCATGAAAACAGTACCAAGTTTAAAATATTTGTTTTTTATTTTTTGAACCCCTTAAAATGGTGTAAGTGATGAACTATCTATAGCACTGATGCACGTTTCGATGCTGTACAATATGCAAAAATTTTAAGATCAAAGTTACAAGGTGAACATTTTAGGATTTTTGGCAACAGTGCTCACAGAAACAAGGACAGTACTTATGACAGTTACTGTGCATTGGAAAGAGAGAGCAAATCTCCATATAACCCTTTACTGCAATCTTAAGCGTGAGACGCTCTATGGTAAGTAAACGTTCAGAATGAATCAGATAGGCCTTTTCTTCGCTTTTCTCCTTATTTTAATTACCTTACATAAGTTACTATATATTATTTTGCCGCCACAGGTATCATTTCACATGATTTTAAAGAAATTATTCAAATTTTTTCGGAAAATTTGGAAAAAAAACTTTTTTTTCCTGGTTTTTTTCCTTTCACCAATTTTTCCGGAAATTTTAGAACCCTATGCCCATCATAACCTAATTCTGTCCAACCGGGATCTCCCGGATTTCGTCCACAAAGAATCTAACATAAGCCCTTTCCCGCCTATTTAAAATGTAAACAATAAAATGGTGATATAAGCAGGGATGGAGGACGAGGTTAGTTTCAGAACACTTGGTGGCTCTATTGTAATGAAGGACACTGGTACAGATTACCCTGTTTATTACCGGCAGGCCTGAGTGCCCTCCTCGCCTAACCACCGGAACTAAATGCATGTCAATGGCCCAGGATGGACGCCACGCCTACCTCGACACTACCGCATACCCCTATCGTTGCAGAATAATGTGCTCCTGCAGTGCTTGCAAGCTGTTGCTGTCGAAGATGGGTCCCACTGTCAATTACTCCAACAATTATGCCAAACCCTCTATCTTCTACTACTTAGCTGGCAGTGCTACTAGTTGAAGCTCTAAATCTACTGACCCAGGAGGTGTTACCTCAACCAGTTGGCAGTGATAGAATGCGTCTGCGTTGTTTTGCAGCGCCTTATATACCTTCCTGGGAGTGCAAAGTAGGGGACGCAGGGGTGAGCGATAGATCACGTGTATGCAGTATCTACTGTACCCCTCTCAGCGCATGCATGCCTACTGTGGAGAGGAGGAAGAATTCCTGTTGCTGTGCAGGATCATTCATAGGGCTGCCTTGCCTTACACTGTTTAGCACCCATTACATAATTAGTATGCTACCATGCAGGTATTTTAACTACAGCAGTGCTGGCAAATGAGGGTGCCGGGGTGGTGGGAGTTGCTAAAACAAATTCCCACGTTGTGCTGTATGGAGTCTCAACATATACACAGTATTATTAATTTTGCAGTAGTATTTATTCCCATAGTCCATTTGTTTATATTGAAAATAATAATGTATAAATCAGAGAACATTTAAGTTGATGTAAAGTACTAGCTAAAAAAGTATTATACCATAGCCTATTCCTATACTATTGGCAGGAAAGATGAAACTATATTTGTTTTTATGCCTGTTCAAACAGCTATACCTGTAGTAAGAGTCTGTAACGTTATGGATTCTTTGTAAGTCATATAATTATGTGAAATAATGCCGCTAAAGAAAGCATAGATCACTAGGTTAACCAATGAAATAAGTAGACAGAAGGTTGAGGTACTTACAGGCTGGTATTTCTTGATAGTGACACACACACAAAGGACGAACATGTATTGCTTCACTCACGAGTGTGCAGGAAACCAGTTGTCACACATGCTGCATTATACAAATAAAACTGACTCCTGTTACAACACCATAGTGGTGAGAGCCGTACTACCCTTAAACAGTTGCTCAGAACTAAGGCGCTGTCGCATCATTTCATAACCTTATCTTAACAATCCCTAGGTCTCAATATCAGATACGGTAATTGAAAACATACCACCAGAATACCCGTGAAATCCGGTATATTTTCAATTTGAATTTTCCCAAGCACCCTAGTTCGTTCCCTGGCCGCTAGGGTAACTAACCACTTCCACCACCGCCATTACTTAGTGTGCGTGATGCTGGCCTGAGCTAATGAAACATCACACAACCGCACACTCAAGAAATACCAGCCTGTGAGTATTTCAACTCTCTGTCTACTTATTTAATTTATATGAAATATGTTGCTGTATAATTGTGTTCTTGTGACCAAAGAAAGGAGTATACCATTAAAAATAATTATCTGAATGAGTACTGATAGTTCAAAAGCAAGTACAGTATCATAATTATAGAGGTTGATCAGACATTTGCAACTTGACCAAGTCATGTTTAATTTCACTAAATAGTAAATACAGTACTTTATGAGTCAGAAAACAGTAATCATGATAACACTTTTGTCAATGACTGCGTTATGAACATTAGATTCCCCAAGACCTAAATGTAACTCATAAACAAGCCGTCATTTGCAGCATGAATACAAAATTTAATTTTATTTTTACTCTCCTCAGATTTCCTCGTTTTTAATAGGCAATTAAGGTTCTGTGAGATGTCCTAAACTTATTCAGATTGTGTGGAGCCTAACGTCACTGTTAAAATTATGTTTCTGACACAATTGTATAAACTTGACGATAATTCATACAACTGGAAGACATAACTTGCTCTCTTGTTAATTCATGTCTGTAATCTTCAACATCTCAACTGGTGTGTATTAGCCTACATCTGTACTGTTGGCAATGCTGCTCCCTTTGTAGTAGTTTGTACCTGTGCTCTCTAATTCTTCCCATCTTTAGTGCCATTATTTGTATACTACTGATTGATGTAGTGAACATGGTTACTTGATGTGTAAGTTATTAACTCTGCTTTTGTTTTGTGTTGCAGCGAATGGTTAAAATTACTAAGCACATTAGTAATCAGCCAAGTAGCAAAAGTGGAGCATTCATGGGCTTTGACTCAAGTGACTCAGATGATACAGAAACATCAGATGTGGAAATGGGGAACAGGCACTTGGATAAAGTATGTATATTTGCAGTTTTATTCCTTATTGTATCTTTGACATACAGTGAAATTTTGTTGTTACGGCCCTCTTTATTATGACAATTCAGTTTTTACGACCCTTTTTTGAAGAACCGTGAAAAATTTGGGTTGAAAAAGTCGAAAATTAAAAAAACAATATATTTGTTCCACTTGTTGCTCATCTGTGTTGAATTTTTCTTGGCGAGTGCTGTTCTGTAAGAAATGCATGGCTAAAATTAAATAACACCCTTCTGGCTCTCCATGCCAGCCAATACCCATTCACTACCCCCCTCCCCTTTCAAGACAGATTGTGTTTGTGTGCTTGTTGTATGTCAACTGCCGTGCCTTGTCTAGTCCACATCACAGCCACACCACCCCTACCTATAACTGTTAGACGGTCACGTGCAACAAGCATCCTGTATGGCCGCAAAGCAGAGCCACGGGTTTGTCTTTCCACTCCCACTCGCCCACCAGCCATCGCGTTTGTTTCCGTGTCTGGCTGCAGGATGGGGGTTAAGAGACAACTTGTTTTTTTTCCCCTTATTACATCACCGCAAAAAAAAAAGAACCAGCATGGTATTCAGTCCGTAAAAGAAGCAAAAAGAAAACAAGCCAGCGTCTTCTCATCTTTTTTCTCTAGCAGGTTGTGCGTAGGAATGTGTGATATTTAGAAATTACATATATACATATTGCGATGAAGTATTTGAAAAGTATCGTGATGAACACGATATATTGCTCTGCAATAAAATTGTGAAAAGCGTGATATATCACGCTGTGATAAAATCTCAAAATCGTGTTATATCGCACTGTGACAAAATTGTGATGTATCGTGCTGTGATAAATAATGCGCTGCGATAAATGTAATGATAGTTTAGAAATCGCATTGTGAAAAATTTTGCGGTGTACTGTGCTTACTGCGTTAATAATCACAAAAAAAAAATGGTCCTGGTGTAAGTATCCAATGCATCGCAACAGGTGTGTCATTAGCGGGGGACATGTCCCCTCAATAATGTGCGTGTTTTTTATTGTAATATAAAATATATTTTTAGCTAAATAGTAGTTTTTCCAGGGATCAAATTAATTACACAAACTAGGTGAAATAAACCAATTTATGTATAACCCTGTTGTAACGTTTCTAAAGGGACTCAAAAATGTGTACTTTATAAAAGGGAATTCCTTATAAGAGGGTAATTAATATCTTGTTAGTACAGTATTAAACAGTTTAAGGGACCAAACATAAGAAGCCTTATAACCAAGAATATGTTATACAAGGGTTCATTATAGCAGGGTTCTAGATTGGTGGTTCACATAAGTATTCAACGCCTTTCTTATCACTCTCATTTGTGCATTCACAGACTACTTCATTCATAGCGATGACTTTCCTGAGTCAGTAAGATAAGTAAAAATTGCAAAGCTTCCCTTGTCAGAAATAGTAACATTCTCAGTGCACTATTGCCTATAGATATTTGTAAATGTTAAACCACGTCAAGATTAAATAAATTTTCCAATCTTTGTTCACGGAGACCGTGTTACTACAGCCACCACTATCATAATACCGTAGCTTCGTCATATCAGTTACAATGCAGGTAATTAAGTAGTCTGTTACCGCTCTAATATAATTCACAGGCATCAAGGGCTTGTCGATGGGGAGGAGGGAGAGGGAACGTCCCTCCCTTCCCCAAACCTCAAAATATATTGCTATCTTAGTCGTGTACCAAGAGATACCACCAATTTTTGTACACTGGTTAATTTAGTTTTTTTGTTTCTAATTATGAAGAGAATTATTAAAGACGGAGAAGAAAAAAAAATCAAGCTTCAATAACATTCTGGATATCCAATGCAAGGCAGCACGCCCGGAAGTGAGGGAGATGCCAACAGGGCCGAGAACCCCACCCTCCTGAAATGTTTGAACTTACACTGGATAGAATAGATAGAATACATAGTTAAATGGAGTCCACGTCCCCTTTACTGTATGGAGACTGCTTAAATTACACCATTTTGCACCTTAAAATCCTAATTTTTCCAATACAAGACCGCCCCTCCTCCCTCCAGGACCTGTCCCCGCATTTTATTGGGTGTTTGTTACAACATTCTCAAAATTTTTATCACCTTACATTTTTAATTGGTGTATTAAAAATGCATGGTTACTGTAGCTTGATGTTAACGTATACGTAACCTAGTAATAAAGCTTATAAAACTAAATTTATACTTTATGAAATTAACTCTTGAGGTTTGGGCACCTTCCGAATACAATTTCTGTGCTGCTCCTCATCCCGTACCAAAAAGATGAAGCCTCTACATTCAGATAGTCAAAAAGAGAAAGGTAAAACGAGAATGATTTTTTTTCAATTCACTTGTTTTCGAAATGTATACTAATCTCACAATTATCTCTTGAATATTTCCGTATAGTAAAATGTCCAAAGAAATAAGTGAACATCATTTGCTGTGGTATTTCGTGGCATATTGAAAATAAAGTTTAAGGTTAAATAATTTTTACTTTAAGAATTAATAGAAGTTACAGAAAGTAAAAGATTTAAAGTATATTAAAAACTATTTTACTGCTTATTGTATGTGTCATTAATATTTAGCAAATGCGTGTAATAATGTAGCCTACAGTGAGATTCAGCATTGTAACAAGTCGTGAAAATACTGCTGTAATTAAAGTGATTAAAGTGATTTAAATTATTTCATTTGTAATTTATGTTTGCATGCAAGTACCAAATATTTTTACAACTTCATAATGTAGTATTCAGGTATCTCTTGGTATTTAAATACTGATTTGCGTTGGACAAGGCTCCTGCTGGTAATTTAACTGTGTTTGCAAGAATGTTCACTGAAAGCATTTTATATGAAATAATCACAATTTTAACTAGTTAATCAGCTACAGTATATAAATAGGATCTTTAGGTATGAAAAGTGCTTAAATAGCACCATTTTGTGCCTTGAAACCCCAAATTTTCCCGTAAAGAGGGAAGACACCCCGGATCCCTTCTCCTGCTCTGTTTGATGGTTCTGGTGTTAAATATGAAGTACTGTCCTCCCCCGAAAAATTATGAACTGTCGACAAACATTATTGCACTATGTACTATAGAATTTGAAGTATAATGACTCAATATAAAATTACTACATGCTCTCACTAATCACTACATAAAACAGTTGTTTAAAAATTATATCACTTATGATTTTAAAGCAATATTTGCAATTAAACTCACATCCTATTGTAGTGCATTTTCCCACACTAGTGAGCTATAAACATGATATTCATTATTCATGCTTAATTGAGTACAAGTGTTACACATTTAATATACTTGTATATGCTGCTGAATTATTAAAAAATATTTATGTAAATGTTAATAATAGTGGTCTAGTATATTGCACGCAATGAGGGTTTTACTGTGTAACAGATAAAGACAATGCCATCTTAAAAGAAAAAAAATGGTTTTCTGAGTGTGAGAAGCTACCCAACATGTTGTCTTCAATACTAAAATCTCATTTTGGAGACACGTAACAAGTAATTGAGCTGTAATTATTGTAATGTCAGCTTTTCCTTTTAGCATCTAGATACGCCAGCCGGCAATTAATGCCGCCCATGATATTGGTAGCAAAATAACTGTCCGCTCACTCACTGTCCAGCAGTTTTTTTTACGTTCTTATGTTACCTGTGCTCTATCATAAAATTGCACAACACATACTTGAAGCAACTGACATGACAGTAATCATCATTATAGTCTATCTCGTGAAAGAATTCCACATTTTGACAGTTCACTTCTGAGAAGTGTGTCTGTAAACAGGATTGTGGAGACAGTGCTTTTCCAGGAAGCCAGGTAGGTTTAAAGCTCCAAACAATGGAACAGTCTGGCACATTTCTCAGAAGAGAAATGTCAAAATATGGAATTCTTTCATGAGACAGACTGTACTAAACTTGTTGCACTGGGGTTTCAACAATTGTTTTCGTACGTAGGCTGCTGCGATAAATACTGCAAAGTTCGCGCTTGCAATATATTGCAAAACATCACTGCTACAATATATCGTAGCAAAAATATTGCACGTGATTTTTTGAAAATGTACCGCATCGTGTGCAACATATTGCAATATCCCTCAATCCTAGTTGTGTGCATTAGACTTGAGTTTGGACAGTACCTACTTGACCTTGACAACTTCACGTGTTATTGATCACTCGGCCATGTTATGTAGCTGTACAATACGCTGAAGTGTAAAAACATCCTATGAAGCCAATACAGTCCTGTTGTACATAAGGCCGTGTGGGCTGATAATTTTTTTGTTTATGCTTGCTCGACATGGGAGCGATAAGGGTAACTGTGGCCAGCGCGAAGAGGACCACTTCGCCTCTATCCGCAGTGCAGAGCATTAAACTGGTGCGCAGTGCTATAGTTTCATGTTTTTTTTCCTATAGGCCTGAGACTTTGGGTGCGAGTAATCCAGTCAGTATTTTATATGTACATCATCTAAAATACTGTATGAATATTGACTTAATGGACATTTTGTCCTTACAAGTTTCAAACTTTAAAATTATTTTTTTTGAGAACTATACTGTAGGGTGGCTACCACTGGCGGTTTGTGCTATTGGGCTGCAGGGCTGCAGCCCTCCCTGATTATTTGGGAATTACAGTTGATATTTTGCGTTTTTCATGGCTGGTGTTATAGAAGGTTATTTGTAATGATATATTTTTAACTACCTACTCGCTAAAACCGTCAGCCTATCGCGAAGTCTGAGGAATGTGAGAAAATTTTAAAGATTTACTTGTGTACGCGTTTCCTGCCTCGGGCGGTCTGAACTAGGCACTAGGCAGGGCTGTGCGGCGAGCAGCCCGTCTAACCTTGCTGGCACATGCGCAGAGCGTGCCCCCGTCTGGCGAACCCTGGAAGAAGGGGGTGGGGCAGGGTATCTGATAAATGGCGCGCTTGTGGGCTGCTAGCAAACCAGTCCGGCTCGCAAGACCCGCGCGCCACACTATACTGCACTAACGACAGACGCAACTTGTCACTCAACCCTCATTTCGCGACATCACTGCAGTAAATTGTACCAAAATTTCATGACCTGTCCTGCACACCGTGGTGCTTCTTACAAACATTTCACATTTTCCGTACGCAACTTAGTTAATTAGTAAAAAAATTATAATATTGTAACTACATTTTCACTCAAAACCGATCTGAAACACATTAACAAATCTGGTCTTAAGTAGCATGTTTCTACGTATATGGAATTTTTAAACCTATTACGCCAAAAAGAATAGTTTATTTGTAATATTCTGCCATAAAATTGCCTCAAATTGCAGCAGTACTAAGTTAAATATAAGTGACTTAATTCATTTTTAAAGAACATACTTTATAGCAGAGCATTTTACCGAACCGTATGGTGGTGAAGTAAAGTATTAAACTCAAAGATGAAAATTTGAAAACTTGATTTTCTGTCCAGCCACCACCATAACCATTTATCAAATCTGGTTTTTTTTTCTGGACGTCCTTTTCAAATACCTTCAAAATTTGCCTTATTTATAATTCCGCAGTAGACGAGACAGAAAGTCATTAACAAATGTACCCTCCCTATACGCGAGTATTTCGTAATAGGGGGAGTTACCGTTATAATTTACCATTCTATATATATTATTTCACTGAATTTATTGAGATATTTAGGCAGCTTTTAATATTTAAGGTCTTATTAGTTATTTTCTTTTGTTTCTTTATATTTTAATTATGTATACCTACCTTTCTTTATATTTATAAAAGTCATTGTTTGAAGTCTCTAACCTCCCTCCTGGAGTATGGCCATTACCCTATATAGGCCGTTCACAATAAAGTGAGCACTGTATAACAAGTTATTGTGAAATTTCTTCTAAGAAAAGAACGGCGAATTAACTTCACATACAAGTAACGGGTATCCACACGTTAGTTAAGTGGCCATTAAGTTTAAACATGTTTTTAACTTAATATTTTCATTTTCAAATGCAGTGAGGTGTAGTTTGGAGAAAGAAAGAAAGAAAGAAAGAAAGCTATAGTGCATTAAATTAACGGTGCAGTTTTGTTAAATGTGAAACTTTGTGATTTGTGAACCTTTAAAACAATTGAGCTATGTCAGTCCGATGTCTGGACAGCACTCTCTGATGTGATTTCGACTTGGTGTAACTTTCCACGCAGCTACCCTTGTTTTTCTCCACCTACTTGCTACTTCAAGTGCTCAACACAGTAATCCAAAGGTATGTTACATTTGTTAAAATTATGTTTGTGGATTTTGTGAGTTTTTTTCTAAAAAAATTACAGTAATCCAAAGGCATGTTAAATTTGTTAAAATTAATTTTGTGGATTTTGTGAATTTTGGTCTAAAACGATTAATACCTTGAAATGTTTTAAACTGTTTGAGAAAGTGGAATAGCGGTAACTGCTTGAAACGTTACTTGATTTTCTCTACTAGGGACTAGGTAGGCCCATTAACATAATGTTTCTTTAAAAAAGTATTAATAAATCTACCAATAGTATATTCAATGTTTAGACACGAGAACTGCTAAAATAGCACCATTTTGCACCTTGAAATCCAAATTTTTCCAGGGGAGGACACCTGGACCCCCCTCCTTTTATTGGGAGATAAATGTTCCTCCTCGTATGTAGCCCTACCTAAGTCAAAATCCACTAGCCACGCCTGGTGGCTGCTGCGAGCTGCGATCACATTACCAAATGTTGGATGTTGAGGTTATGCAAGTTCAACTTCCCTGGATTCTCAGCAGTAAGTTTAACACTTACCGAACAACTTATTAGTTTGTCTGGGAAATTTCACGAAATAAACCATGCCACGAGGTATTGTTGGATTTTTATTAATTTCATTGTTTGCCAACTGAAGCTTTTTTACGAATCTAACACCTTTGATCATGTAATTTCTCTTACTTGGTACAATTTACAATTTGTTTACAGACAAGCCTTGAATGCATGCCATATGTGTTCTCTGCAGGTTTAAGTAGGTAGAGAGTCTCATCGGGAGTTTCAACTTTAACTGCTAAGACGAAAAGTAAGACAACAGAAAAAACATTACATCAACCAACTATAGGTTGCTGAGGCAACTGGTATACCTTGTTACTCCCGTCACCCGTCACCGAGATCAAGCAACAACAGAAAGAGTTTTCATTACGGTACTAGTGATCTGGGTGGGCACGTCACCACCCCGCAATGCCTCACTTCCCAGGCCCACTTCCATACTTTTCATCCAACATGACCCTACTGCTCCACCATCGCTGCCAGACTACTTATCCTGAGGTGAACATGCTAGGTTACTCTACAGTGAGGCAAAATAATACTAAGAGTTCCAAATCACTCAGAAATGCATAAATAAGCATTAAATATATTCACGGATGAACACCAGAAACAAGTGAAGTGGTCTGCCTATAGTCGGACCACCTACGGCACGACAATTTCAAGAAGGCTGATCACATGACATAACTATAGATGCTTCGATTCCTGCCTTTTTGGGTAAGACTCCAACCTACTAGTGACTCACAACCAAAAGGAAACTTATTCATAATCAAATTATGCTCAGAAATCAAAACTGATGCGAAACACAGGAAAATGTTGTGTAAGAGAATAATGTACTCCAAAGAAATATCTACAAAACTAACACTGTTTCATACAAATATAAAGTTATGATTTTTTCCCACGGGAGCACCCTTAAGGCAGTTATTTTTGTAATGTATTGGTTCTTTGTTCATGTTCTTTCATATTTATGTTCTCAACTGTAAGTATTAACAAGTACAGTTCTTAAAATTACTATTCACAACCACTCACATTTTCAACAATTATTACTTTAATTTACTTGTATAAAGAAAATAGCAAAGAATGTTCAAAAACAAAAATGTCAAATTTTGGCAAAAAGTAACAAAAGCAGCTAATGCTATAACAGCTCAGAACTTCTTTTTTTTAAATTACGTACTTTAGTTTCTTTACCCAACCTTCCAGGTATTCTTCAATAACAGTTTACAACAATTAAAAATGTGAAAAATCCTTAATTTTAAAATACGTGTCACATTACTGCAGTATCGCTTTTCTCTCTTCTGATTCGCTCACACATAAAAAGAGTGGTTGTTTGAAGCAAGCGTGGAGAGTAATTGACACACGAGAGTTTCAAATATCGTAGGCAGATAAAGCAGATGATCATAAAATAAGTATGATGTGGCAGGAAATAATTAGACAGCTGTGACAGTTATAGGGTAAGGGGAAAGGTTTTTAACGAGTAAGATAGTGTAAAAAGTGACAATGCCTTTTGGCACTATCTCATGCATGAAGGTGCTATGTCTGGCTGAAGCATAGAACTGGCAATAGTGTAGCGGCCGGCAAGCTGGCAACAGCGCAGTGACTTGACAACCACACATCTACCTTCAAACATCTCCCTCCTCAGTCGTAGTATGTACCATCTTCTATACACACTGCACAACTGATTAACAGACATTGAAGAATATGTTTTTTCAAATATCTCTGCTGATTGTCTTATGCAGGATAGAGTCTGTAGTTTACTAGAAGGGTGAATGGAAGAGGGAAGGAGTGTTTAATGTTCTACATGTAAATGAATGGAGCGGAAAGGAGTGGTGACATGCCGAACTTGTGGGTGTAAAGTGAGGAAGTGTTTTGAGAATACAAAATATAAGATGTAGGAAGGAATTGTAACAACAAAACAAGGTCACAATTGTCCTGACCTAGAAGATGGATATGAGCAGGGCCGCCCTTATCAGTGTTAGCAGAAGTCTCCTTTATGTAGTGTGTCTTATCTCCATAAATAAATAGAGTCTTCAACAATGTGGTGTCAAGTGATGAACGGAATTTTGTTTCTTTCCTTTCGGTTCCTCCTCCAACCAGCCATACATAGAGAAAGGGAGGTCCTTTTCTTTTCCCCTCTACACCTCATACCCAAACTGGGCAGTATACAAATACTGTAGTTTGACTCACGTCGCTTGCCACGTGGAGTATAAAGACAGCCGACCTTGCTCAGTGCTATAGCTATTCTTTTTTATGCTTATGTTTGTATTTCATAATACTGTATGTTGATAAAATAACGTGGTGAAATTATGTGCCGGTAAATGAGATAAAAGATATCAGGATAATTATCTGTGAAAACTGAAAATAATGCTGATACGCAGCCAATGCCGCCAATTTTATTGATACTTATCTGTTATCGGTATCTGTGTAACCTTTCTTTATAATTTATGGTTTTTCACATAAAGTGCCTTACTGATTGTAAATTCTGAATTTTCAGGCTTCTGTTGCAGACAAATACAGCAATGTGGTTTTCCAAAGCAATCTTTTGGATGGTCTTCCGAACTGGTTGGATCGTCTTTTCGAAGGAACAACACATCGATATCACATAAATTATTGGCCGGACTTTCCTCCCAAATAACATTTGTGTAATGCTTAGAATTTACACAGGTTGTAACATACTCACAGAATATTTCGTGTTACTATGTATTGCTTGTGAATTTTATGGGAAGAATTTTATGTGTGATATGATGTTACTACAGTATTTGTTTAAAGTAGAGGTGGGCTAACGAATTCCTTTGTATGATCACGTTGATGCTGATCATTTTGTCATTTTATTTATTATTTACTGTAACAAACATTTCTGCATTAGATTAACACAATTATGCAACACCAAAGACATGTTAATATGGTTAGCCATATAATATACATGCCACATAAAATGTTCACATTTACATAATGGCTGCTGCTGTTGATGTAGGAGTGAGCAGTTGTGTGTCACAAGTTTGTCAGTATTGTAGTAGTATGTATAGGCTGCTGACTATCTACTACCATCTAAAATACTTGTGGTTAAAAACATATTAATGATATTTGTGACTTGAAATCTTAAGTTTTTGACAATACCCATTTTCTTTTACGTATTTTGTTTTATTTTCACTTATTCAATTTATTGTGAAATGTGGTGCTATTGAAAGAAACTGCACATAATTAAAAAATATATTAACATATTGCCTTAACATAAATTCTGTGAATTCTATTGTTACCAGGTAGAACGAAAATATTGCTTTAGATGTAAAATAGGAGCAAAATTGTACAAGAAAAACATTAGCATGATAGTAAGCTTAAATGTGAAATTCTATAGTTGCCCACCTCTTGAACTCATATATATTATCTTTGACTTCCTACTATACAGAAGACATGGTTTCTGTGAAACAAAGTTAAAAGAATTGTGTTTAGTTTGAATTTGAAGGTAAGTCAAACACATCTCGTAGAATTTCCAGCATTTGGCTGAGTTTGCTAAGCATCACCATTTCATGTCTCACTACTTAAGATATCACTTTGTCATTTGTCTCACATTTTCTCTACTATTTCCTCAATTTGTCATCCAGGCATTGTTCCTTCTCACAGCCATTTGCATCGTATTCACATGTTTTATTTTTGTTTATTCTCTTGCTGTGTCTGTATGATCAAACCTTATGTCATCTTTTTCTTTTAAATATGTCAGACTTAAGATTCTGTTCATTAGAAGTGTTGATGTGTGGTTTCATCATGGGAGCTAGATTTTTCTCCCTCTTCCCTCTTTTCCCCTCCCCAGTATTTATTTATTTGTAATTTCATGGTTGGCAAAAATATTGCCGATCTTGTAAGCTTGTACTGTTTTGTTAGCTGAGCATCATGATCATTGATTGGTAACGGCCCAGTTCAAGTGACTTCAAATAATTTATCTAACTAACTTTAATTGTATAATTTTAGTAATTGTTGCACTGCTGGGTTGGTACATTTGTTCAATATATTATTTTTCTTTCCATTCCATAAAAAATACTATTTGTGCCTACGGCATGTTCACACTTTTTTGTAGTGGTTTATTTTTAATTTAGCGCTAGGTTTAGGAAATATGTATGTAGGTTAGAAAAAATTTGTTCTCGCAACCAGTCAACAAAAAAACAAAAATTTCAAGAAGTGTAGGCTAGTATTTCTTCATGCACAAACGTATGCACAATTTTTTGCATGGTGAGCAGATACGTTCTGTGACTATGCAACTTTTCACAGACTTCACGCCAATGAAGCAGCCCTAGCCAGCATAATCTGGCAGCTATACATACTTGTGGTAAATGTGTCATCATCTGTATGCGTCTATTGAGAAATTACAGCCTCTGAGTACTGGTACTATAGGTATTTAAGTGTTTGCTAGGAATTTCCATTCTACTTAATATAATAAAAAAATTTAATTAAGTTCCAAATTTTTATAGGTAGTAAAGAACAGTGGAAAAAGAAAACCAGTACTGTATGCATAAAATGCCAGCTGGTGTAGTGGAACTGTAATAGGTTAAGAGCATTTATGTGCCTTTAGAGGAACTTAATTTCATTATTATTTTTGTGAGCACGTTGATACACACAAATGTTTTTTTTTTTTTTTTTTTTTTTAATTAGGATGGTTCTGGGCAAATTCCAAGCTAAGAATCTTTTGTAATAGACAGATGTAACAGCCTATATGGTAGTTACTGTTGTAAAATGTATTTTTTCTTGGGCATTATAGTTGTACATGTGATAATTTTTTGTTTCATGCATACCCATTTAAGATTCATGTTACTAAATCAGGGGCAACAGTTGGCACAGTTGTTAGAATACTTGCCTCCTACCAAGGTAATTCGGGTTTGATTCCTGGTAGGGTCAGTCCTCTGATTACTGCATTTGGGATTCGTGCCAGACGATGCCGCTAATCGAAGGGTTTTCTCTGGGATCTCCTGTTTCCCTCGCCCCCTCATTCCACTTTTGCCGCTGAATTGCTTCCAGGTGTGGAACTTAGGGTCACTAACCCCACAGCAGCTGGCAATGACAGTGCAAGCGCTGGCCAGTGGGTCTACGAGTCTGTATTTGAATATTCCCGACATCTCCTCAGCGAGGAGACCTGCATTCGCCACCAGCACAATGCGCCCAGTAGCAGGATAGTCGCTGCTACCTGACCCGAGAACAAACACAGCTCTCCCGCAGTGCGCAGCGCAGCAACAGAGACCATTTCACTCCACGAGATCAGGACTGGGTGCACGTAGCCATACACATTTTGAGCCTTATATACTCTCCGAGCCTAGGGAGGGGGAGCATCTTCTCTAATACTGACGGTTCTAAGCATTCTGAGTGAATAGTAGTTTTTAGGTTTATTTTGATGAAATGTCAAATGTTGTGGAACTAGAACAAGGGACTACTGCAGCCTACTACTAGCCAGTGTTTAAGCTGTTCAGGTTTGATAGGTACAGTATGCTGTTTATACACAGATATTTTCATGAAGTGGGCTCATCCACAAAGAAGTTACGTAAAATATTGTGCCAAGTAAAAATGTTAAAATGTTATGATCGAGTGTTATGTATATTAATGCATGCAGATGTAACTAGAGGCACAAGCATATTTTTGGCTGGACGAAAAACATATTGTAACTCCAATTGTTTTTATTTTTCCTGTTACAATTTATTTTACTGTGTCATGTTTTTATGGCAGGTTTCCATGCAAGTGTGGTGTTAAAAGATCAAAGCAGTTTGTAGGATTATACCATAGTGCTGTAACCCGTTTGTTAAATATTAGTGTTCTGGTGGATTTCGGTAGCCTCTACTTTGATTAAATACTCCCGACTGTTGGGGACATTCCAGAACTGCGTCTCAGTGACGTAAAGTCCCAGTATGGTCTTGTCGGGTGATGGGATTATAAAAGTGGGCCATGGATATAAGGTATGGGAAGTTATTTAGTGGATGACCTGCTCCCAGGTTTCCACTGTTGGTCGATACCTCCTTCCTCGCATTGTACCCCAACCAACATCAAGGGTTTCTGACTCAGTATGGAGCACAAGCAGAGATAGTGTAATTCCGCCAGCTGATGAGACTATTGCCTCTCCACATGGCATCTGCATTTCTATAGCCAGGAGGAGGCACAAGGGGCCGAGAGGGAGGGTGCCCGATCATAGACTTATATTGTCTGCTGCTCCCTCGTCCACTCTCAGATCAGGGGCGCTGTCACACACTTTTTAGCCCCTGCAACCTCACGCATGTTTGGAGTGTCGCCACTTATGACTTTTAATTACAGCAATGCCAGAATGCCATCATGCTACGTGTACCCTAGGCTGCCCAGGTGAGGGGCGTAGTTCCAGGACAAACCCTGTTAAGACTGACTGGGCACAATAGTAGTGGGAATTTCTTTATACAGAAATACTGAACTTGCATTTGCAAACTTGAAGGGGTACCGAGAGGATTGCAGACCCAAAAAATAAATACAGTATTATATAAATATAATGTATATATGTAGTACTGTTTAAAGTATATGCATTATGTACCTAGACTGATGGAAAGTTTATTTATGTGTTATATTGTGTACATAGACTGATATAATGCTAATACATTACATTGTATATCAGCTTGTGAACAGAAAGTTCTTTCTACTTAACCTCCTCACACTTAAGAATTCAGTCACCTTTATTATTTATTTTATGTACATTTTGTTTCTTTTATGCTCCCCAGGCCGGGGGTAATTGGGGAGGGCGAGGGTGTCGCGACCACGCACTCGCACAAGAAATGTTTCGCATACCAATTTCGTAATCTTTATTGGCCTGTAAGTACTGTAACCCTTTCTAGATATTTATAAATTGGTTGCCTAGTGTCCTATGTGATCAAAATGTGTTTTTAATCATAATTCAACATTAAAAGCCCAGTGTGATAATACATAATTGCAAAATACAGCAAGTAGAATTAACATAAATGGTTGAATTTTTACCAAGGAATGCTTTTTACCTATTACTTTCTCCTACCTGGTTGATGGTTCAAGAAATTTAATTACCATATTGATAATTTTATTTGTGTAGTTGTATAATATACCGTATTTACTCGATTGTAAGCCTATCTTTTTTTCACCGTTTTGGACCATCAAAAATCCCGACTAGACTTACAATCGGGTTCAACCATTTTACATACAGTTTCGACCAAATATAAATAAATACGTTTATAAAATAGGCAGTACAATTTCATCAGTACCGATAAAGACGTAAACGAGAACCTAATACATAAAAATGTGCAGTTTTTTCAAGACAAAGTGTGATCTCTAGCAATATCACGGCCGGCCGACAGGTGACGTCACTGCGCCAGCCGGCCCTTGGGCTGGAGTCAGCGTGCCGATCTGGCAGCGTGTACTCACAAAGTCACAAAGCGTCCTGCGGTACACGCGTGCCGGTCCGCTACGGCACCGCTACCGCTGTATTTGCTGCTTATACCTACTTACGTAATACGTGGTTGCTAAGTTTCAAAATGAAGAGAAGACAGTGTACAGCAGAGTTTAAAAAAAGTAAGCAAATATGCCGAGGAAACGTTAAATATACCGGTACTAATGTAATTTTTTACGCCAGCTCATTCACATAATCAGGGTGTCTACCAAGTTTTCAGAAATAAAATTAGTGACTTTTTCTTGACCTTAATTTTCTGAATCACTAACATAATTACGAAAATATTGGAACGGAATAAAGTTTTAGGCCTATTCCAAAAGAAATTCAACAAAAACTAGACGTACTACCACATATAAGACTACTGAGAATTCAAACAAACTTACCAGAAATCTT